>BMAO01034582.1:73459-102746 GCA_019973975.1 Trichonephila clavata
ATTTTAGATAATTTTGCTAACAGTGAAAGCTATACACATATATACTTTTTAAATTCGTATTCCATTATACGTTTTGATACCCTTCATTTTTGAAACTAAACATTAATAAAAATATAAATAATGTCCAATTTTTTTGCAAATAATCATAAAACTTTTTCACTTACCTCCAGTGGGCCGTGGACTACCAGTTAGTGACCGCTGTTTTAGAAGACATAGGAAACTATTTTAAAACTAATAGTAAGATAGTTCCAATCTTTTTATTGTTACTTCTTGCAACTCTTTTTCACTGTGCCATTTTCTTATACTACTGTCTTTATTGCATATTTTTTTCGCATTAAATCATGATTGTCTGTTACGGAACATACATGCATTCTTCCATTTAATTCTGTAGAGAATTGCGGCTTCACATTTTTAGAGATTGGCTTTCTGAAATTAACATTTTAATTTCCTTGCTTAACTTTTAGCAGTTTATTTTATTTTCGCATATAAGATGGTAAATTAAACGGCGTATTATGCAAAAGTTCTTTAAAATTTATAATACATATATTTCATTTCTCTAATGTTTTAGAAACAATTTATTTCATAAATGTTACCACAAGTCATTTTATATTTCATGCATCAGCATACATTTTTTTAATATAAATTTGGCAAATAAAATGTTCAAAAGAAAGATGTATGCACAATTCTTTGAAAACACAGGGGACAAATATAACTATATATTGCAGTACTTAATTTCTCTATATGCTTGAAAATAGTTACTCCAAACTTATGAATATTGTCTTTTAAAGTGTTCTCTAGAGATACATTTAAAGGGTAATTTTCATAATTAAAGATGACATCTAGAGATTTTAATCGAGAGCAAAATTTATTGTCATATTCTATTTCTGAATATATAAAAGTTAAATTCTGTGGATAGTGCGATTTATTTGAAAGGGTAGAAATTCCACTGGAATAGAATTGTAGCAGAACTTTACAAGAGACCACGAGTGGAATTTTTTTGAATACAATACAATAGTCAACAAAATAAGAAAAAAATATACATAATTAATGCATTATTTGACAAAACTATATATATAAAAAAACCCATAAACAATTATGGGAAAATGACTACAAACTTAGGATGGTATAAATGATTTATTAAATAATGAATGATGAAATAACTAATAATATATAAAACACCAAAGGAGAACGTCTTCCTACATCTGGTGTTTAGCATCTCTAGGCGTCCGTTGGGTGGGGTGTGATGTCAGAGTGGATTGCTCCACTCGATGTAACAGGGGGAGAGGGATGTGACAGTGCACATATCCAACACTACACAATTAAAAATTTATTTTTAAAAATTATAAATTTCATCCATTTTATTTTATTAAGACAATAGTTTGAAAAGTAAAACATGTTTTTATTTTTCTCTTATCAAGCGTTGCAACTATAGCCCAGTTTTTTAAAAAAAATAAAATATAATTTAAGAGAAAAATTATATACTATAGAATGTTTAAATGTACTTACAATTCCAGAAGCAAATATTTTTGTAAAATGATGAAAGAAAATTGCATTTATTTTGAAAGTACATTCACATGATAACTCCAAATTTATTTTCAGTATCATGTAATATAATTTCTGTATTATCTAATAATTTCAATATTATTTAATTCATAATTTTTATTACTATCTTTAGAGATAGTATTAAGTGCGACCTCATATATTTAGTTTGTTCCATACATCACATTTTCATGTAGTTAAACTGTCATTCTGAATAAAAAGACGTTATATATATTTTGGATTTCAGCTTCATTTTTCAAAAAGGAAAATGAAAAGCGATTGTTAAACCAAGCGTCACTAAAGTGTTTGGATATCAAAATATTTCTGAATAAACTCAGCTTGACACCCTCAGTCACTCTTTTTTATTTTTACTAAGTGGTCATGTTTAAAATATCGTTTAGCTTAACTTTACTTGCCTTGCAAAATATTTCTATTTAGCATGATGAATGTCCAATAATCACAAGTAAACAATGGACAACGTTCGAAAACTTAAAATTTTTTTAATCATAAAAGAAATAAAAATCTTCAAAATATACCATTAGACTGCTTGATGTTTGATAAAGTTCTTTAAAGTTTAAAATGGACTCGAAACAAACAAACAAAACAAAAACTCGTGTTTAACAAAGCAAACTCAGCGTGAACAAGCACTTATTGTTAGAAGAATTATGGAGAATTTCCACGCTTTTTAACGCGTTTTTCACGTATTAGGACGCAAATTTCGTCTTCGTCTTCGTTCCATATTTTGTCGTACCTTTTTCTCAGCCAATAAGCAACCAATTGACCTCGGGTTTTCGGCATTGGCTCGCATTTGTGCCCTAGATGAGCCAAATCATATTTAAATTTTTCCATAGTTTTCCCGAATTTTCCTACAAATAGTACATTTAGAGGAGTGGTACAGTACTACTTTCTGTTAGTAAAAAAAGTTCATTAGTTGCATTATTGTAAAATACAAACATGTGAAAAACGCGTTAAAATTACTTGGCCATGCCAATGATTGATATCTTGTTTTTAAAATAATGTAAAAGAACTTGTAGAATTGTTCAACAGTTTTCTTTTTCAATTTCAATCGTAACTCTTCTATGAATGTTGAAACTAGCTAAGTTATTTGAAGTACTTCCACAAAAAAGAAAATTGCTAATCCAAGAATTAGGAAGCTTAGTCCTACTTCACAACACCAATAATAAATAGGGTGATATCTTATTGGATGTATATTTAATGTTAAATTTAACATATTTGGTTCCGATGAAGATACAAATATTAATAGAAGAAAATGCAGAGTTTAAAGAATTTGGTATAATGAAAGACGGTTGTGGAAGCATTATTATGTGGATATGTACGTCCGCATCAGAACAGTAATTTTCTTATTATTGATATAGTAGGTGGTAAATTGTATAAACACTTTAAATTTAAATTTACAATAATCAGTAAAATATTTGGGTATCAGAAAGAAATAAGTTTTTTTAAAGAAACTTCAAGGTAACGATTCTCTAAGTACATAGCTCTGGACGGTTTATCTATAACTCTTTTAAAGTTCTATAAAAAACACATTTCTATACAATGCAAAGATACTGAATACAGTCGGAGAGACGAAAGAAAATTAAAATTAAAAGCATACAGAAACAAAGGAGCTATGAGAAATGGAGGCATATATTAATACAAAACTAATAATAACACTTGAATTCTATACCCAGTTGGTTAAAAGCTTTTTTTTGGATATCTGCTGAGCTGTGGCGCTTACAACGGCTGAGGGGAGGAGCAGGTCCAGACACACCTTATATCCCTTAAATTTTTTTTTAGGTTAATTATAATTCCATGCATATAGTACGTAAAATTCAATTTAGTATTTGTTATGAATAATTAATTTTATTTACTAATGCTAATTATTTATTCCAAAATTTATTTTTCAGTGTTTTTAGTTCCCGACAATCGACAAAATTAAAAGAAATATGTTTGGCGGCGTATTGAGGTATGATACGAGAATGGTGGATTTTCGATCCTGGACCCTTCCTCCTTCTTGAAAAATTCCTGTATGCTCCACTGCTGCTAAGTACTAAATCTAAATTACTCCAGAATTAACACATTCCCAATTTAACTCTTGGAGCACTCATTTGATCAATTTTGCGAAATAACTTTGTTAACTTTTGATTTTTCTAAATAAGTTTTTCTTAAAATTTTTATACTTCCAAAAACAATAGATTCAGATACTTTTAAAAATAGTTCCACTGAAAAAAATCGAATTTTATCAAAGATAGATAACTATTTCATTGATATTCCAAAGCTTCTGATCATTCTTAAGGGATACTATATGTACCGCTTACTTAATTCAATATTCAATTGAATTCCCTATGTTCACGAAGTAGACGAGAAAGTCTTACATTTCCTAGTTTTCCTGTTTGTTTTATAATTAACAGAAGAAATAACTTTTAAAAGCTTTAAGCCCCAATTGAAAGCCATTTAAAGAACTTTGTTTACACAATTAAAGCGTAAGAGAAAGATAACAAAGAATAATTAATATGGATAAAGTCTTTTTTTAAAAGCTTAATCCGAACTTAAGTGAGTGTGTTATATTTTCGTGCGAGTTTAAATATTGAAATTTTGATTGTCTTGAAAGAAAACTTGAATAAAAGGAGAAAAAATATAATCAAATTCATTTTTTTATTAGAAAAAACTTTGATTAAGACAATAGTTTAAGAAAATAAGAGTGTTCACAAGAAGTTGTTTTCCCAATTTTTTCTTTCCAAATTATTTGTCACAGAAAGGTTTATAAGGAAACATACTTCAGGCGCATCTAAATTAAGAGTTACAAAGCAATAATTTAACACACGTTATGCTTTCTGATTCCTTCACGTATTAAAAAAGTAAATTATGTTTAAAAATTTATTTCTAAATTTCTGTCATTTTTTTTAAAGGAAGACATTCTTTAAAATACTTTCAAGTGTAATTCAAGAAATCCATTATATAACACCAACAATAAAGTTGAACTATAGCTAATATTAGCTAAATTTATTTGCTAAAGACGAAATACCTAAAGATTTTTAGTATAGATTGTCATAAACATAAATAAATTCTCTTGTGCCATTGATTTTATGTCTTCTATGCCACCTTTCACTTTGACAAATTCTATTTCAAAAAACATTAAGCATAATATTTATTTGATTTTGCCCTTTTAAACTAATTTTGCGTTTCTCTCAGTTTTGAGATAGCAGAAAAATGTGGAAGAGATTTAGAGAATTAGAAAGGGAACATTAAATGACATAAATACAGAAATCACCAGGAAATGCTGACTCTGAAAAGGTAAAAAAAAATTCTCAGGGATAAAAACGGAAAAAGTATTGCATTGGAAAAAGCCAGTGCAACACCATGCCTGTAACAAGTAGTATAGTAAAAATAATCATCTAGATGCATCGTTAGAAATCAACATTTAAAATAATCCATTAAAAAATTACCTCGGAATAAAATAAACACTAAAAAAGAATCTGATCAAGCAAGGGAAGATTCTGATGAAATAATACATATTAATCATGATAGTGGATATAAAATTGAGAAAAGCTATGAACATGAAACGTTTGAGTTAAAAAGAAAATTTTCAAATGCTATCTAAAAAACTCCGTCAAGAAGGATACGAAACAACAAGTGTACCACAAGACACACGCAAGAAAAAGTTCAACATGCAATTTGTCGATCATCAAAGGACAGTAAAACTACAATAACTTGAACAAAATATAACAGTTTGTCCGCAAATATCATTCCTATAATGTTAACGAGAAGTGTCTGTGATTTGCGTCCTTTATTAAAGTCACGCACATTTGAAATATATTAGTTCTGTTTCTAACGTTAGTATCGAGTGTGCGACTTCTCCCGGGTTAATTTTACAAAATTTTGATTTAGCTCTTCTGTTTGTCCCATTTTTATAATACATTTACACTACGCTGCTTCTATATAATTCTCTATTATTACATTTTATAACATAATGTCCACAATACCTTTTATAAAATTTCAAAGCATTATAAAGTATTAAGGATAAGTCTATTCCAAGCCACCCAAAACAATTCAACCCGACCACTCACGACACAAAACAATGTCTTTGCCAAAACCTTTTATCGTTTACGGAATCACCTCCCTTGGCCCACTTTCATGTTTGACCAAGCCCTCTCACCCCACCCCCACCCCCTCAAGCGCCAACGAGAAGAGACGAGGAAAAATAAAGTTCACACAAGCTTAGATGACAAAGGAAGATTAAGTGATCCATGCACTACTTGCCTTGTTCTTACCATAGAACGAGCCTCGTTTTTTCTTTTTACGAGTCCTCAACACGTACTAGGGTACTCCCTGGACTAATAGTGCGTGCTATTCTACGAAAAGGGTAAGGTGCACTGGAACTATAGGGCCTTTCAGACTAGAGGGAGGATGTTTATCTCTTGTGAATCAATGATTGGTTAGATAAAGGAGCGTTATGGTTGATGGGTTTTTAGTCAAGGGTGGTAAGTTAAATTAAAAGATATTTGAAGTAAAGTTGGCAACAGTGTTTTATATTGTAAACCATTTTTGGAACACCCTTCTGGTTTGGAAACGAGAGGCTTGTGTCGAAAAATTTTTAATGGATTTAAATTTTAAGTTCGATTTTTACACTACCAAATAAAATTCTTTTGTGTTGATTTTAAAAACAATGTGCATATTTTTCTTTAATACTTAAAGAATTTTAATAAACGAGAGCAATACTTTCAAAAAACATGTAAATGAAAATTGTATTCCTTATTTTAAATATGTAATATATCCATGCAAAATTACATTAATTGCAGAATAATAAAATAATCGAAATATATGGAAAATAAACTCCAATTTTATGAATGAACCTGCAATGCCTTTGATACTATTCAGAACATAGCATTGCCTAACATTGAATTGAATTGAACGCTTGAATTGAAAAAGGTGTCACTGATTAAAGCTGCACATCGTCAGTGTGAATGTTTATAAATATCACCCTTTAAAACGAGAAGAGGGGGGGGGCTATTGGCAACGGACCTCGTAATACTGAGCCAAAATCTAGTGACGAGGACGACACAAGAACTAGCACCCCTCTCCGAACTTCTCCAGTGGCCGCGGTAACCAAGTGATCAAGGTATTGAATCATGGGAGGCATGTCATGAGTTTGAGCCCAGTACTACTAAAGACCCGCTGTGTAGGGCAGCGAAGTACGTTAAATTGATTGAGAGCTCAAGCGTCCTTCCGTTGGTGTGGTGTGATAGTTAGGAGAGGGATACCAGCTCAGGTGTTGTCCTCGTCACTTGACTATGGTTCAAAATTACTAAGTCCGTCGCCAAAAGCGCTCGCTTAGCTGAACAGCGCGACGTTAATACTCACTCACTCCGAACTTCCACATCACGCGACCGGGAGGACTTTGAGCCTAGACAGATTTAACGACATTAAAACCATCTACACAGCCAGTCTTCAGTAACACTAGGGCTCGAACTCATGACACGCTGTTTACAAGTCCGTGGGCTTAAGGTTACGCAGGAAGCATTCAATAGAATATAGTTACGAGATTTCTAATTAGTCATGTTCTCAAAAGAATATCTTGGAATTGTAATCATTAATTTTCCACACGTCATATACTTTTTCTAGCTGTCTGTCGAACCTACGAAAGGCTCATTGGAACTGAAACAGATGTCTATAGTTGCATAATTTTGTAATACATTAGAATTCAAAATCATCTTGTGAAACATCTCTTGAATATGTATGAGTTATAATATCATATACAATAATTGCATAAGATACATTTATATCCAAAATATCCTTGTATGTTTAAAATAATGAATATCTCAGTAACTGAAAAAAGGGAGTAAATTTATGAGGAATGTGATATATAACATTATGTAACATAAACAAATGAAAATTTAAGAATCATGAATATATGATATAAAACTGAAGTAGGAACAATACAAAAATGCCTTATATATAATATGAGCCAAAAAAAAAGAATTCTAAAAAATATTAAGTCTGTTGAATTTAATACGGAATGTATCACCTTTGACTTGTACTCTTTTAGAAGATTGGCCGTCGCCAATCCAGAAATCCATTACTGAGGTTTGATCAACATGCGGACTAATATTATCGTGTATAAATAAAAAAAAACGGAAGCTTCTATGTTTTTTTAATCATGTACTGAGTTTCAAAGATCGAAAAAACCGAGATTCGAATAGTGCAAGGTTCAACTTACCCCAGAAACTGTATAAGTGGCGCTGCCATCTGATATAAAAAAAAAGAAGAGAACTGGACCAGACGAAAAGTGGTGGAAAAATAATAATGAACATTGGACTGAGACAAAAACGCTTGTCAAACCAAAAAAATTAAGAATAGTTTTAATTTATTTTACCGTATATGTTGAGGTGTATGTGGTACATGGTTAAATCATTACAAAATAAAAACTGCCCACTACAAAATGCCTCGATTATATTTGCCTATTAAAGAGATCTTTTTTGACAACAAAGAACCTACAATTGAATTTGAGTAATTGTGATAAGAAACTTCATAAAAAATTAAATGAAAGCAAGTAAAATTCATGTCGGTTTTCAAAACTCGCTAAGGAGGCTTACTCCTTCATATTCAATTGTTACCAAGTAGACCATTCAAGAAATAATTGCAAAAGAGAAGGAAGTAAATTTGCATAAGGTCAAATATAATTTCGTTTTTCCTTCTAGCTGGAAGGGTGGCGTAGTAGGTTTGGGGCAGGTCTTAAACGCTCAAGTTAACGGGTTCGACTCAGACCCAAATCGGTGGATTTTCATGAGGTAAAGTACCGATATCGCTCATGTCGTATGGTTATGCAGCATGTTAAAGATCCCTGGAATGCCTGTTTGGCTTGGATGCTCTTGGAAAAATTAAAGTCCTAGTACTGTTTCGTATCGTCAGAGCTTATGTGTCTCCCTCTGGGAAGGAAACTTGGCGTCAAAATTGCATTGGGGCAATTGATATCCGCCATATGGTACGACAATAAAAAGAGATATCAGCTAACGGATGTACTAGGTCTACTAGGAAAATGTACTAGGTCTGCAGTGGTAATTACGAATTCGCTGCCCCATTGGAAAGAAGAAGAAAATAAGGTATTAGAAAAGTGTGATATTAATAAACAAATATTTAAACCAAACCAATGACTTCTGAAATCATCCTCACGTTTAAAAAACAATTATTACTTACCAAGCAACTGAACTTTGTTTATGCACATCATAATATTAGAACATAAAATAATACTATAAATGTGTGTGTCTTGAGCATCTCTTACATTCAGAGGAATCGGAACTTAAGATTGGGTTATCAATTGAAAATAGACGAAGTTCACGAAAAAATTTCAATAAATTTACAATTTGTGCCATGTTTGCGAGTTGTAAATTATTACAATTTAAAGTTAAATATATAAGGAAGTGTAATTCTTAAAAGAACCTTAACGGGTAAGAATGAAAAACTGTAAACATAATAATGTAATGAATGATAAAGTTAATGGTTTTTATATCATAAAATTTATCATCATAAATATTTGGCTTTAATTTATTCTTACAAGAGAAAAACTGCTACCAAATGTTAAAAAATAATAATAAACAAATTGCAATGCTCTTTGAAGATTTCCTACACTGTATTAATATATAACTTAGATGCTATATTTTTTTACAACATTCATCGCAAAATAAGATACTCATTCGAATTTTTACACAAAAAAAATGAGTCAAAGATTTTATCAACATCTCTCTAAGATTTATTTGAAAGCTTGCTTAAAACTGTTCATTTCCTCTATCTCACGTAACGAAGCTCAACGGTCTTAGATTTCTTTTAACTTTAAAAGGAAAATATCTCATATTTCTAAAATATAGTGGCAATACGGTGCAGGAGAATTCTCTTCAAAATTTATTCTTAAGCCTAGGCAGCAATGCGCTGCGTCGTCTTCTCATTATAAGAGGAAGCTGGGGACTAGAGCATTCCATTGGAAGCCATTTTCGATCTCGCAGCGCCATTTTTTTCCCCGCCATCATCTTTCTTAGAACACATCCGACGATTTTCAAGAGCATTACTTTAATTTACTTTTATTGGAAGTACGTTTCCGCGGAAAAAACGAAAAGTGAGATAGAGGAATTTGTCGCATATTTTTACGCTTAGCACTTGAAGGCGCGAGAATTGAAAGAAATAAAATTTAGAGGAAGAAAATGGTTGCATTCGAAATGAAAAAAAGGGGGAAAAAAGAACAAAAAATGCTGGATTTTTTTAAAGCATTATTTGAAAATATGACAAGAATATTTATGTCGCGTTTTTTAAAATGGCTTTGTGACATTTTTTTTCCAGAATTCTAAGGATATTTTTTCTTTAGTAACTATAACGCAGCAAAGCAAAAGAGGTGTTTTTTTTTTTTCAATTTTGGGGTTTGAACAGTTACAATGTTTCTGAAAAAGTTTTTCGCTTAGCTGTATTAATTTAAACGGTAAAGGAAAAATAATTCATTTACGAATTTTTTTTTATTTATTTAATATACTTATTTTACAAACTTTTTAACAAACTCTTTTTCTATTTAATTTATTCTGCTCAATTAAAAAGTATTTTTCTTAGTTTCCATTGAAGTTAGGAACATTTATTTAAACATAAAAGTTTCTTCGTTGCGTTTTTTTTAATTCCAAGAAGAATTAGAAGTAGTTTTTGCGTGAATATTTAGCATGACCGAAATGCAGAGCTGTTAAAAATTTTGACAATTACCATCATTTCAATCTCATAAAATCATATTTTATTTCACACAATTAAAATGTAAGTTAAATTTTTAATTAAACTTCAATATAAATCCTTTTGTCCTATGTATGGTAATAGCATTACAATGACTATTCATTCTTATAATGATACTTTATATTTGTATACACTAAAGGAAAATCATTTATTTGTGTAATGTTGCATCATTCGTAATTTCAATTTACATTATAGGATTACAATGTAATGAATGTTATTAATTTTCCAAGAAACTGTTTTTAAAATGAATTTTATTTTGTAATCATTTTTATTAAAAGTATTTAATTTAAACTTATTTGAGACAAATATGTAGAAAGCAAGACTTTGGAACTTTTTCCAACTTTTGTTTTGGTATTTAAAATTCCTTTTTGAAATTTACTAAAGTACACAAATAAAGATTTGCAATCAGTTCCATCTTAATTGGTCATTTAATATTAGATAATGCATCATATAATATTTAATATTTTTATGAATAATTTAAAAAAGGATGAATAAATTATTCAAAGTATTCCAAATATCCTATTTAATACTAGAGAATTTATACTCGTCAAAAACGATAACTATTTATTGATCAAATTAAATATTTCACAATTGGATCTAATTTTTCTCAGATGAATTTTCTTTATCTTTTTAAAGAAAATTAAGGTTTATGTCTATGTGAAAATGTCATATTTTTGTTAAAATTATTAAAAGCAACTGGGGGAAGAGGGTACCTCTTGTCTACCTAACGGCAGACCAACCCCGATTGTTCAAAATATACAAGTGTTCAGATTTTGATAAATTTGCAGTTCTTGATGCTTCCTGGAAAGTTGAGCTTTTTGTTCTGTTGATTGTTTAATGTATTCGTATGAGACGCTGTTCTGTTCACGCAACGATTTCAGTTCAGGCAGTCGTTGCGATTTTTTTCTGCGAATGCTTGCAATTATGTACTATCATAACCGTATTGGCAACATTTTAACAAACGAAGTATATGATTCCAAATTCAGCTCATACGTCCCATGTAAAATCAGGGGTGCCAACTTGGCGAGTTATTTTGAACGTTGGCATTGTTGCGATAATACGCAATACATTTACTACAGCATCACGAAATACTTTTTTTTATATATAGATATATTAAATTAGAAAACTAATGCTATAATATTAAGGAAAGATAAACTAATTAGAAACATATTTCTAATCAAAAAGATTATGAATTTACAGCAAAACGTTTTTCCTTCACTGAAAATATAAAAAAAGAGAGAAGACGTAATCATTAATATATTTCTTTAATATTAAGATAGCATATATTTAGATATACAAGGTGCCAGTAGAATTTTTAGATATATGCATAGTATTGTCAAGCTAGCGAGAGCTTGTATAGTACATTGCTCTTAAACTGATCTAAAGAACAATGTATTATCCATTTTTGTATCTCTGTATCATAGGAAGTAGAAGTTAAAATTTAACAATTTACATATTAGCAATTTAATACGAAAATACTAATATTTTTTAAATGAATGTCTTATAGACAAGAGACTTTTCCCCCCTCTTATTCATGTTTCATGGATCCTCGTTTTGTAAGATTTCTATGCTTGTATTGTTTTCCATTTAACTTAAGACCTCTAAGGACTCTTAAATTGCAAATTTTTCAATTTTTTGAAAAAAATATATGTTAAAGCCTCAACATTTCTGAGCATTTTGATACCAAAATGTTGTTGATACTGTAAAAATTTCCGAAGTTATTGAGAAATAACTAGAGAAATTTAAACAAAATCCCTATCTCTTTCATATCTTTAACTTCATTTTTCTCAAAACAACAAATTTTAGCTTGCGCGCAGAAATTCTCAGAAACTATTCATGATATCGATTTGAAATTTCATACACGTGTTCAAAATATGGCTCTTCATAACTTATACTTCAGTTTTCAATAAAAAAATAATTAAATTTTTTTTTATTTGAATTTATTTTTTCTTAAAATTTTAAAATTTTCGTCGTAATTGTATTTAAAAAATATATGTTTTTCTCTGAATTTTTTAAAAGTTAGTATAACTTCGAAAGTGAACATTTTTATACCAAGTAAAGTTAATTTTGTAAATTTTGATCAATTTTGTACTTCAGAATCTTGCGCGCTGTAAAATACTAATTTTCAAATTTTTGAAAAATTGTCCAATTTTTATTTCCTTATAAATTTTAAAAGCTTTTCTCAAATTCTCCAGAAATTTGAGAACGAATGTAAATATATGTGATTATCATGTGATAAAAATTTCAAATGATTGTTTTGCTTTATTGCTAAGTTACATTGGTTTCAAGAAGGATATTTTTTTCGAGTGCACATATATATGTTAAGGGTCCTGAGACCCCTTAAATCTTTTACATGATGTGCAAATCAATGTAAAATATTTAGGTTTTTTTTTGTTTATTACAGAAAATGTAGAGAAAACTTTTCCCCCTAAGATAAAAAAGTTTATTATTCAGGGTTCCTACAGTTGAAGATTCGTACAAGTGAAATTTAGAACAAATTTGAATTTTAGCAAAAACTTTTTTGAATTTCACATGTTTCTCTTAACGGAAAATATTTCACCTCTTTCTGCATTAAAATAACCTTTCAAATTAGTAACAAACCTTCTGAAACTAAATTATCAGCTCTTCACAGAGTAAGGACCGATAAAACGTTTCCGGACACATTGGTTTATGTTGTAGGTCAGCCGGAAGGAAAAGGAATAACAGATATTTTTTTTTACAAATTATTAAGGAAATACTCGTATATATTTTTCATAAAAAAAAGTGTACACTTTTAATAAAAGTTTCAAAACTATCAAAATTAATTTTTAAAAAGGGCAACAAATTGGCAATTGTACACCAGATTTCTGTATTTCATAAACTGGAGAGAAATCATTTGATTTTATACGCGAGAAAGCATTGTGTAATGTATCAAGATTTGCATAATGAAAAATGAAACCAAATTTTTCAAAACAGTTTTCAGTACTCCATGAATCAATACGTAATACTTAAGTATTATTACATTATACTTATGTTACACATTTTTACACATCCCAATTGAGATTTATAAAGTATTAGGTACAGTACTTATAAAATATATTATATATTAGGTTTATAATTTTCTATTAAGAAGTTTTAAAATGTATACCTCTTTTATATAGTAGTTTTTATATACTTATAAAGTACATATTTTTTTCCTCTGCATTTCAAAATGTGGTATAGATTAATACTTAGGAATATTACTACTAAATATAAACCCATAAATCAAACGAACAAAGCAAATTATATTGCTGACCATAACATAAATCAATACAACAGAGATAGTTTTTCAAAACTTTCAGGACAACATTAAAGCTTTAAAAATATCATTAGAGGAACAATCCAATAGAACTGGTTTGGTTTGCAACTCTTTTCACTTTTGTCTTATCCTTTACCAGTTTGTTTAAAGAATAAAGACTTTTATACATTGTGTTAGAAAAGGTTTTATCAATCATTATCCTACATTATCTGGCGTTTGAATAAATATTTGTTTATACTGTGTAAGAGAAAAAATGGTACTTTTCCGTTCATCGGCACAAATCTCGCCAAGCGAGCTTTATTGGCGACAACACACAATATACAAATAAAAAAAATGTTATATGTAAATGTTTGTTCTCAGTGAATTTTCACACACTTTTGATATACTACTAAAAAGAGTGGCACTTTCTTTTTATCGCAACCGTATTGGCGACATTTTTCGAAAGGAAGTACATGGTTACCAATTCAACGCGTACGACAAATACGAAATCGACGTTGCCAACTTGGCCAGTTAGCTTGTAATCGGGCTTTTTTGCGTTCTTCGTAAGTACCAAAGACGTTACTCATAAGAAAAGACCGCGCCTTGTTTTGAAAATATGTTGTAAAAGGTTACCTGAGGGAATATTCCGTTTGGCGTTGCTTGTATCATTTTTGGCGACATTATTGCTTGCACCGTCGAAGCGGAACAGTACCGAAAAACTTTTAATGATTATTAGCACATTTATAAATTCAGGCAAAATAATAAAATTCCTGACAAAATCCTATTTGGCCCACATTTTTATCAAAGAAACAAATTATGCCAAAATGCACCAGTAGCTCATTTTTCTATATTAGATTTCTCGTGGTGGTGCTAATCCCCATCTGGTCTAGTGAAACTAGACCAGGTGCATGAGTCCATAAATCTTTACAAATTCTAAGAACAGCAGGGAGGAAGCAACAGCCCTCTCACATGAAAACCCTATACATTGCAGAATGTGCTGAGAAGAAAAAGGACTGATCTCACATTTGGTGCAAATTTGGAAGCTTCTTTTGCCACCTTCAAAATTCATGCACCTCAGGTGACCAGTCGAAAATCACTAGAGTGCCGGCTGATACGATATGGAACCCTTGAATGATATGGCGGATCCAGGATGTCTTTGAAAATACCATGGGTGTACAGGAGGGACTACTCAGATTCTACATATTAATTCTTTAGCCCTGGAGTAGATCTCGGTTGACGAAAGGACCATGTGGTCTTCCGGGTCCACAGAATCACTTCTATTCAACATGAGGATAATAATTCGTCAAATTGACAATAAATAAAAGCGTAGACTTAAATAGTATCCAACCAAATTCAGTAACAAAAACTAAATTTTACGATGTAGTGTAATATAAACTAAATAATAAATTTCTCATTTCTGAAAATAAATTTCCGTTTCTGAAAATAAATTTCACACATACAATTGAACATTTGTATGTTTTAATTTAGTTCTATCAGTTTACTTTTTTCGAAAAAGATCACGCAATACCTTCAAACCTTTTATTCCATATGATTTATATCCAATAACATAGAAGCAATTACCATCCAAATTACTAATATCCTTTCAGATATTTGAGGGCAATTTATCTAGGGCATGCTATTTATTTTTTCACAACACATTGCTTGCCACCCACGCAAAAAGAATCGATCAACGATTCGTCGAAACCACACCGTAATTAGGATTTCGAATAAGTCATTAAACCACACTCGAAAAATCTTCCGAAACTTTTGCAGAAGCCACTTGGTACATTATCGATTTCTGCACTCCAAAATAAATCCAATACATGAAAAAATTATCAGCAAAATACCACCTACAATTTTTGTCTACGCTTATTTATCAAACACTCAGAAAATATCCCTTCGCCATGATGGATATCAAACGTCAAAAACCAATCGATATAGTATTTTCGGATTATAACGAGCAGGACCTTTGACATTCCGGCAGCATATTTCACGGATACTTTAATGTCAACTCGCTATAAATAAATCTTTAATTTCAACCGTTACTTCGAAGGACGTCGAAAATACATCAAACTGAGATATCCGTCGGAAAAGCCTCCTCTTCTGATAAGGTAACAAAATACCAAAATGAGGAAAATTTGCAAGAGGGGGAGTTATTTTAGGCAGTCCTCATCAATCACGTCTAATTGGCTGAAAAATCAACACCTAAATCGTTCAATGGGTGTGCGAAAAAACACGATAATTAATATGAAATCAGGGATAATTCTATTAAACTGGTGATTTGTTAAGATAGAGAGTGAAATGTCTCTCATTTGAGTTGGAAAATGAATAGTTATTAATAATTCAACACTTTAAACCAGTGATTCTCAATCTTTTTTTGTTGAGGTACACTTTTAAGGTATCCAAACAAGTTCAGAGTACTTCTTTTTAAAACAAAGTATCATATTTAAGGTATCCGAACACGTTCGGAGTACTTTTTAACAAAATAGCATACTAAAGCATTATAAATGCTCTTTAGGACTCAATATTAATAAATATTGCTATTTAACTATCAAAATTTAGAATAAATTACCTGAATTTTACAAAAATCACAATTATAAGTGAAATTTTAGGAATATTTTTGAAAAACTTCAAAGAAGTTAGAGAAAAAAGTAATACACATATATTAGTATTACGAAAACAACTAGATGCATTTATCTAGAAAGTGTACTAAAATTTTAATTTTTTATTAAAATTTGAAAATTTTAGAGCTGATTGAGTAAACATTATAAAAAATATTACATTTTTTATGACACCATTATTCAAATAACTAGCCATAACTCAAAAAATATTCATACAATAAGAAATATTTTAGTGCATTCTCTAGAAAATAACGTAAATATCAGGGTTAGAAAGTTTTATAGAAATACATTCGTAATATTTTGAGTTATCAGACTCACCATGATAGATTTTGAGCAATTTAAATGCCCATTTTGGTGGATCAAAACCCCACTTCCTGTTTTTCTAACTTTATAAAATTTATTGTAACTTGGCCTCTAGGTAGTGTAGAAACAAAATAAAGTATATTTCGTAAAGTCAAAAGATAACTCTATTCAATAAAATAAAAAACAAAAATATCTGACTTGACTGAATTTGGTCATTTTCAACGTGTTCGGATACCTTAAACATTATAATGTTTTTTTAGGAATCAATACCAATAAATACTAATGTTTAACTATATATAACAATATTTAAAAAATATACCTAGATTTTACAAAAATCACAACTATAACTGAAATTTTAGCACTATTTTTGAAAAACTTCAAAGCAATTAGAGAAAAAGTAATGAACTTATATCAGTAAAAGTATTACTAAAACAAAGTAGACGCATATCTAGAGAATGTACTAAAATTTTAATGTTTGATAAAAATTTGGAAATTTTAGAGCCGATTGAGTAAACATTATAAGAAATGTGCCATTCTTTAGGAGACCATTATTTAAATAACAGACCATAATTCAAAAATTTTTCATACAATAAGAAAACATTTTGCATGTTTTCCAGAAAATAATATAAACATCAGGTTCAAAAAGTTTTATAGAAGTACAATTATAACATTTAGAGTTTTTAGACTGTCCTTGTAGATTTTAAAAAATTAAATGCCCACTTCTGGTAGATCACAGAACCACTTCCGGTTTTTCTAATTTTATAAAATTGATTGTAGCTTGTCTTCTATGTAGAGTAAAAACAAAACAAGTATGCTTTTTAAAGCCAAAAGATTTCTCTATTCAATAAAATAAAAAACAAAAATATCTGTTTTGACCGAATTTGGTCATTTTCACAACGTGTTCCGATTCCTTAACAGTTTCAAACTTCGGCGGCACACAAGCAATAAAATAAGTTTAAAAGAATTTTACTTATTTATAATGAACTATTTGAAATTGTTTATGATAATAATTTCCAAAGTTAAATAAAACAATATGTACGACAAAGACAATAAAATGTTTATAGAGTAAATAATTACAAATTAATTATAAGAATACACATTTAATGTGAAATTTGAGCTGGATGATATTTGATCCTTTTGTTTATATTTGGTGGTAAAAATGATAATGACACTCTTATTTCGTCATCTACATTTAAAAGTTTCTATATATATATATATATATATATTTATTTTTATATTTGTTAATGCTGAAAATCCGAGAGAGAGAGAGAGAGAGAGAATTCATACAAATAAGATGTAGATAACTGTAACAATAGTTTTAAAGCTATCATGGGTTAATCGCCTTCAATTTAGCTCAAAATGAATTAATTGACTCTTCCAAATGCTTTGAAATTATATCTCGATTATTACAGAATACAATTCGTTCTTCAATTCAAAGTTAATTTATACACAGATGTATCCGTTATCACAAATGGATTACAAGACCTATCAAATTTTTTTATAACTAAATTTGGGAAGGAATGAATAACTTTCTCTCCACTAGTGTAGATAAATGGCCAATAACAATTTTATGAATAGTTTATTTCTATAAAACAACCAAATGATTCGTTTCCGGATTTTTTTAAGAGTATATTTTAATAACTTTAAAAATATTTGGCGGCATATTTCAAGAATTTAGCAGCATAGTGGTCGATAATCACTGCTCTAAATAATAGAATTTTTATCTAAAATTTATGCATTGAAATATATTGAATCGGATTACACATATAGTTAGAAGTACAGCATTTGTGAGAAAATAAATTTTTCTAAAATAATTTATATTAAATATTAAATTATTTAAATGCTTCAACAAGATTAAAAGTGTAATTTTACTTTACTTTGAAATTAATAATCGAATTTAATTTTACAAAAGGCAGTTAAATATGTACACTAAGTAACATTTTATAATTAGATCAAATTTAATTAAATTAGTAACAAGACCGATATAAAACTAATCTCTAATAGCCTTTTTTGATTCTCAAGATAAGAGTAAAAGAATTACGTAAATAAAATTGTTTTGAATGAATTAGTGGTGCGTATTTGGTTTTTCTAAAATAATCATATTTTATTTTTACTGAAAAATACTTAAAATTTTTTCTAAATAAAATATGATGGAACTTATATTTTAAAAAAGAATTAATTTATTACTTTTAAAAAATACAATAGATCTCTTTATCAGTCATGTATTTTTAAAGTGTTCAGATAGGGTTCGGATATTTTTTTGCTATTACTTGGGTCAAATATATGTGATTTAAGGACGTTTTTCTTAAATCTGCATCATCATAGTTTTGTAATTTAATTCCGCTTAGTAGTACGTCGAAACATATGTGAAAATGATAAACACAAAGCTATTTCCTCTCTTTTTTTATCGTTTCATACGATTTATTTTAAACATTACTTAAAAGGAGATTGACCAAAGGTGATCGGGACCATGATTTTGAAAAAGCGTATAAATGGACAATTGTTTTTATATTCAGTGTCAGTTAAATTAGAATATATTTACGAAATTATTTTGGGAATATTATTTCAAAAAAGAGTTTTTAATTATTTTTTGGGAAAGAAAACGAGAAAGAAGGACATATTTTCAAAATATATTCACCCCTTATAAAAATCTTCTATAATAAGAGCATTTTGCTGATAGGACTTCTATACAGAGCCTGAATTTGAATTTTTGAAAAATTATTATAATTTTCAGAATCGATTACAATCGATTGAAATAATTGCCGGGTTTTTGTTTTGTTTTTTTTGGTTCAATTTTCTCTACTCTGATATATAAAACATAGATAGAGATCCACTACTACATTACACATTTCAAAAATCTTAGTTCAGCCCCTGTATAAAAAAAGGCCTATCTATATTTAGGTAAAATAATATATAGAAGCATTTTTTATGAAAGGAGAATGTTCTGAAAATATGTTATTTTCTTTCATTTTTTTTTTTTTTTGGAAGAATCAGTTAAGTAATTGGTTCTTACGTATTATCGTAACAATCGCCAACGTCCAAGATGACTGTGTCGTATGCGCTGAATTGGCAATCATGTGTTTCGTTTCATATAATGTCGCCAATACGGCTGCGATATATAATACGTAAAAACCAAATAATTTTTCTTGTAATGGTATTCTTAAAACAATTTTATATTTATATTCTACACAACTGACACTAAATATCAAAAATAAAAAAATCGTTTTTTTTTTTTTAAATTACGGTTCCGAATGTAGTCAGTTACCTTAAAATTGAATAATGTACTCACGTATTAGCAACACCGCATCCAAAACAGCGCCAGGAGAATCGTTTTTCTTCAAATAAAACACATTACAATCTGTTGTTTTGATATCATGGTGTTATTCGCGTGGTACAAATTTTGTTGTGGTGACGCTAATATGTAAATACCGAGAACTAAAATAAGTTCGTAAATTCTCATTAAAATTAATTGTAGATTTGGAAATCATACGGAAAAAAAATATTTATGATCTATAACATATGAACCGTTTTCTTTGAAAGTGGTGTAAGTCCATTTTATATTGTATGGCGATATTTACCACTTTCAAAATAATCATTTTTGTAATTTGATTAACTACGTAAATTTATATTGACAAAATGATGAACATTTTTTGAGGAACTGTACACAGATAAAAAGTTCATAGTTAACTATAACATTGAAAGATATCTGCTAACTTTTTATCAAAAATGGACTTGCACCTTTTTCAAAGAAAACGGCTCATATATCTAATTACAATATTGCAATATAAAATTTTATATCTTTGATACCAAATTTTTGTTTTTCTGTACATACCTCATTGAAGAAAGGGAAATACTGTGACAAAAATATTACACGTGGAGGGGATAATTACGCAGGAAAAAAAACATAACTATGAAAAAAAATTAAAAATAGTAGAAATTGCTTTCAAAAAGACAGCTTTCACAGTTCATTCGTAAATGAAATAAACATGTGTACGCACTGAGTAAGTCACAAAAATGATTTGTTTTGCAAGGAAAAATATTACGTGTACTACGTGCAAGAGCGCACGCTAGAGTAATGTCATTATTCAACAGATATTTCTAGGAATACAGTAATTTATTTGTTAACTTAAAATTCGCCGCTGGGAAGGTAATTTTCGCATCACGAAGAAGAGGGAAAGCTAAAGGAATAAAAAATAGCATGTCTCGGAAAAATAAACTGATTATACTATTATATCAAAAATAAATATTATTCGGTTTTATTTTTTCCAGAAAGGCGTTTTGCACGAGATATAAGCAGATAATTACATTTATGTCGAGAAAGAACTGACTAATCATAAAATATTTCTTTTCATGCACACAAAAATAGTAAAGAAATACCATAGTAATTTTTTTTTTTTACATTTGAGATAAGTTTTATATAAGACAGTATTTTATGAACATTATAAATTTTTATGAGGGGATAATATATATTAATTTGCAAATATTGTTTATGATTCATTTATTATTTATTTCCCCCGTTCTCAGCATTGTCTTGTATTTTACTGCTGAAATAATTAAAAATATTATAGAATAAAAATAAAAAACGGAAAAATGTGAACACATTTTTAATCAGATTTAATATAAAAATCTCTTCTTTCATCTATACAACTGAATCAGAATATTATTCAGCTTAATTAAGATTAATCCCTGTGTCTACATTTTCACATTTTTAAAAATATCTTTAGTTTTAAAAGGTTTAAAAATTTGAATATTGTTCTTATAAATGACATCAGTTTGCTCGTTCTGCTTTGATTTAATTAAACAATACTTCAGGTTCTCAGAACTGTTTGTCTTTATTACTTTTAAAACATCTCTTTCATAGAAGGAAACTATAATTCTTTTTTAAAGAATTTTTCAAATAAAGCTCTCTCTTATTGTATTTTTTTTTCAATTTCCTTAAACTTATTTTTTTTCTGAGGGTTAGCAGAACAAAAGCGTGAAATTTCTTTTTAAAACAGAACTATATTTTTAAAAAAATCAGTTTTAGTAACTATTTACATGATTCCAAAAATTGAATTTTTAAATCATGTAACATAAAATGAATATCTCAGTTGAACAGAGAAATCTAATGCTAAAATACAGCTTTAGGAAATGATTCCATAAAGAAACTATTATACTTAATTACTAAATAAAAACACAGGGTTATTCTGAATTCCCTCCAATGTTTCGAAACTCTACAAAAAAAATTAAGACGAATGCAGTGAAAAAAAAAGTTATGCAGAAACAATCCAAGTTTTATTTGCATACCTAACAGATGTCTATATGTGAAACTTTGGTTACACACACTCACACAGCATACATCAATGCGATTGTTCACTTACTATTCCTCTTTACTCAACATGGTACTATCAACGTTTTTGATAGCACGTGTAGTTCTTGCAGTTCTACTACATCAAGAGGCAAAGGGGGTAGAAAATTTGATCTTATGTGAAAGACCAAGTTTTCGGAAAGGTTAACATGCGGTGTCAGTAACTTTAATAGTTCCATATACTAAAAGGCGTCCGGAAATGAACTATCACATTGATATATGCCGTGTAACCAAGGTTTGACACATAAAACTTATGTAAGGTACGTTAACACAACTTGAATTGTTTATGTATTTTTTCAAATGTTCGTTTTTGTCATATTTGTCTTAGTTTTTTATTTTAATTAGCTGGTATACCCGTTCTTCGCACGAGTGAATTGAAAAAGTAAACAATACAGATCGAAGGGTAAAGAAGTTTTTAAAGAGTTAAATTTTCGTGAATTGCAAATTTAAAAAAAAGCTTTTTGCATACCTCAACTGAACAAAGAAACCATGTTTGTTCAATTTAAAGTCTGAAGGTCTAATACGTGATATAAAGGATTTCTTTTTATTTATAACGCCCCGTAACTCTCTTGTGGGTCGATTTTTGAAAACACCTTCCTAAGCTAATCTCTGCTCAGCAAAAGTAACCCGTTACAAATTTTGTGTAATGAACGCTTAAAATAGTGTAAATAATTTATAACTGGATGTGTAATACGTTAACATTACTTTCTGTAGTATTTATTTTATGTTAAAATTATAATATTTTAAGCAACGCCGTTCCTTACATTATAACGGTGATTCAATGGAAATATATCGGGGTGTTGGCGATAGAGCCAGGTTGGCATCATTTTTGGTGACCACGTTGGCAACTTGGCGATTGACTGAACGGTGCAGAAGTTCCTTTGTTGTAGCACCACCTGTTGGGAAGCTGTGACAAAGAGGATATCCCAAAAACCTTCTCCACAACAAAATACATAAGGATGCCAATTTTCATAGTGATCGGTGAAACGGTGTTGGAGTGAAGCGATTTCATACATACAAACAACAATTTATGTATATATATGTATAATAACGTTTCGAAATATTGGAGGAACTATGAATAACGCTGTATTGCAGTGTGTATTGAGTGATATTATTTATTTTTTTTAAATCAAATTCACAAACCTCACGCATATATATATTTTTTTAAATTATGTCATATTGTACATAATTTGTCAGAAAAGTATTCAAATTTTGATGATTGATATTTCCTTTATATTTAATTTTTGGTGTTATACCCAAAAAAACCATTATTTATTCTTAAATCATAAAATACTACCATTTATTATTATACAAACGTATGACTTTCGGTTTATACCATTTATTCAATCATGAAAAGCATTAAACAAATTAATTCCGCTTTCATTTATGCACGAACCAACCACAATTTACTCTAGAGCTTTGACTCCTTTTACAGCACGTCTAAGCCACATTTACGACAGCGTTTTCTCCATTGTTCCCTGGAAGCTCTAAGGAAAGGAACTACAAGAGCCAATCCAAGAAACAATTCCGTTAATTCAACCAATAACATGCCCCCATTAGCTCCCAACAGCCAACCACAGTAGCGTTTCAGTCACGCCTTTTCAATTTGGATTCAATGTGGATGCGTGACACGATCTCGTTAGCACTGCAACCAAACAGCTCATTTAGAGTAATGTATACTCGAGACAGCTCAGAGGAAATAATTCTTCATTATTCATTTTTATTATGGAAGAATTTTTCGAGCAAGACGATAAGAGTCATTACAGGTTGTTTGGAAGCTACGGTGGAACTTTTTAACTTTAGTTACGACTGGTTTCATCTCAATTTGTTTCAAACATTAACTTTTACTGGGATTTATTAATGAACTGGCTTCGGGAAATTAAGCTAAGAATTCGAACTTTTTGATTATTTGCTTGCGGGTTTGTTTTTTCCGGAGTTTAAGTATTCTCTTAATTGTTATAGGAATTTTATTCACTTAATGATGTTTTGTGAATATTAAAAGAACATTTCCAAATAATTTCTTGTTTCGTATTTATAGTAAAGACGAACAATAATCATTAGTTTAGTTATTCTTCACGAATTCCTCTTTTATATTCAAAAGCAATAAAGGTTGATAATGTTTTAGAGTTGAATTAGAATTTCTTCTTTATTTTGAGAAAACTGTGCTCTATTCAGTAATTTTTGTTTGTACATTCATTTCAGTTCTTTAATCGAGATTACTTACAGAATGGAATGTTTTACTAAGAGGGCACGTTTCGGAATTCTATAAAATAAAAGTCCAAAAAATAAGTTGGTCTTTTGCAATCAATTGAATTTCCTTTTATTGGTTTTAAAATAAAACTCTATACAAAATAGGAATTTATCTCCTGTATCTTATATATGAGGTCTGTGTATATTATTACATTATATATTATATATATATCTAATATATAAGTTCGTAATTGATAGAATCAAAACTGGGGTCAACAACCATGTATCGTAATATCCAACAAACCTTTCAAAATGCTTTCCAAGTAATTAACTTCAAATAAAGACGGGTTAGTGTTTAATTTATTAATTAACACTTATATGTTCCTTTTCAAAAATGTAATCCAGTTTCAAATTAATCGCTTCCCTTATAACTTTTTTTGAAAAAAAATTGCAAAAAATTATTACATTTTTTTAAATTTTATTATTAGATACAAGGAAATGAAAATGTAGGTTTGAAGTTGAATTTTTAATTTTTTATAGGTGTTAAAGCATTTAGTTTTTATATTAGTTTACTAACCCGAGTTATTTCGGACAAATGGAAATAAGTTAAATATTAGTCTTTGTATGATAGTTTTTGAAACAAGGGACAACAAAAAGTGATACCCGACATTCTGTACATTGATATCTGGTCCCTTTTCTTACTGGCTTACCTCCGGAATCTCTTTTGCGGAAGCACACTGTTCAATAAGGCTGCATACAGAAGAATCACTTCCACTATTTTCAATGTCCCCCTCTTCATAATCACTATCTAAAAAATCATCGCTTCCGCTACCTTGCAACACCATTATTGTTTAACTTTTTTCCAACGCAACTATTTTCTTTATACATTAATAATCCACAAGCTGACGTATACTATACAATAATGAAAAATCGTGACCAGTCCCGCCAAAAGAACCGCGAAACCAACAAAACTTGGCAAACTTCAATTTCATTTCCTCCAGGTTGATTAAAACCGTGATAAAACAAATCGTACTGATAAATCCTTGTTTTTCCCGAATTTTCTCGAGATAATAATTAACTCTGCAATATATGCGAATCCGAGATAACTCGGGATAATCAGGCAAGATGTTAATATTTGCTTTTAACGATGATAAGTAACATTCAGAGAAACACACTTTTTATTAAACTCCTCGTTTCTAAATGAAGGATTAATTATCTAGGTTCAATTTCAGTTATCAGCTTGAGCTTTAATTCCAACAAAGCTCTCTTGCAGCAATCTTTAATTGCTGAACGTAAATACAGAGGAATACTAAAACTTTCAACACTGGGAAGGAAAGAAAACAAAACTTAACTCATTGCATGTGAACATTGTTGGATTAAGAAAGAAAGCAGGGATGAAATTTGTAAATAATTTTGGGTTACACAAGGTCTTACAATCGTACACAATTGGCGCCTCTGACAGCTAAAACAGCGCTGGCCTCTTAAGACATTGCGTCGAATTGAGATAAAATGAGAGCAATATTGGCAAGCAAGTCATTCCATGCTGCTCTCTAGATCTGCGCTGCACTTTAACAATTGCACAGCCAGGAGCGCTGGTGCATCTCAGTCTCGCAGCAAACTGACCAGATGTTTTCAATGGATAACAGATCTGATTAAAATTTAACATTAGGTCGGAAAGCATATAAAAAACACTTTGCGAATTGTTAGTATAGATCATGGTAGGAAGAGAAAACCGGATCAAATTGAATTTGTAAGCATGTTGAGGTTATACAAATTATCAAAATAGTATACACAGCTGCCGCCTCTGGTAACTAAAATTGCTCTAACCCAGTAAATCTTCTAGTAGAATTAAGATGGAATATATAAATATGGACAAGGCATTCCCTTCTGCTTCAGATCTGTGTCACGCTTCATCAATTGTATAGGCTTTAGAGAGGGAACATTCCAGTCTCTCATCAACTCATGATCAGATGTTTTCAATGGATGAGAGATGTGAAGAACATGTTGACTGGGCCAAAAATCAAATACACTTTGTATTAGGGTAGTTCAGGGCATGATGAGTAATACTTGGTTATCTTGCTAAAAGATGATGTTTCGAAGGATTCGAAGATAGAGGACAGCCATCAGCCTTAAGATCTGAGAATAGAAAAGCTCGCTTTTAAGTTTACAGACGATACCAACAACAGGTAATCATATCGTGTACCCAAGAGGTGCCCATTCCACCACAACAAGTGTAAGACCTGTATAAAGGTATCGAATGCAAATGGTTCACTTGCGCCCTCTTCGGTGTATCCAGACACGCATACACTCATCATAAAGTTGAGCGTAGAACTTATACTTTTCTGAAAAGAAGACATAATGCCACTCCTGTATCTAGTTTTGTCGTTGTGCAATTGTTGATATGTGTCTTTATGCTGTAATGTTAAAAGAAGCCGCATTTATGGTCGCCGTGCAGGCAATCCGATTAATTCCAGATGATGTTATGCTGTCCTTGTATACTTCTCGTGCTTCAAACAGGCCCACGTGATGTGGCTGTACGGCGACCTGCCAACATGTCTGTCCTCTCGAGTGTTAGTACAGGGAGACCAGTGGCATCCTGCAGAACGCTTAGCATGATGCCTTTAATTCTTTTGAATGGCAATTACTAGATTTCGATCAATGCGAGAAGCAATATTGCGCATAATAAACTGTACTCTTGTTAGGTCATGATCATACCACTATTGAGATCCAACACGGTCTGGTAACCATTTCTCCTTCTAAAACAAGGCTTAACATGATCTTCTCATAAACTATCAATAATCAAATGCAAATTCTGAGCAAAATCCGGTATGTTACTTGCCCTTTTATTTAGAATTTGATATGTCATTTTTTTCCTCCTGCGTCTCTTGATTACACTTAAATGGTGATCGTTTGAACATAACCTAGAATGTCCATCCTTTCATGTGAATTTGACATTTGTATCATATCTCCTTCATGGTGCAGCAATTTCAATGTCCTGCAGCTAAATATAAATATAAATTAATGTTTATTAATTATTAATAAACATATTAAATAAGTGTTTTATTAACGTTGCAGTACAAAGTAACAAGAGGGTCATCCCACAAAGAGCTTCTTAATTTTAAAATTCAATTAAATGACGAAGACGACATCCAAGTTAGCACCCCATTCTCCAAACTTTCGCACCATATCACCATGAGTACTAACATGCTTCATCCTTTCTACACAGTGCAATTTGTGGTACCAAAATTCAAACCAACGATTCAGCAGAAATAATGTCCACCATGAATTCGCTACAATGACTTATTGATTAACGCAATCACACTAAAAATTAAAGTGCGATTCAAAGATAAAAAAGTAAATTTTTATGCAAATTCAAGGTGGTTTTTAAATTATTAGATTCATGTGTGGTTTAGACAATATTGTGGTTGATGGTACTCTAGAGAAACATCAATTCAAATCAAGTAAAAAATTGCTTAACAAATAGGAATCCACTTTGAGACAGCGTTTTCCTCTTTACCTATTCATATTAAAATTACATTATGAAAATAAAATCAAATGTATGCATCAGCTTTTAAAGTAAATGGTAAACGGAGCATTTCCGAATCTTTTATGGATTAAATGGAATGAAAAAGTTATGCAAGTACAACTGGTTTAAGAACAGAAAAAATAAGTTATTTCAATTTTGTGGTGCTTTATTTGATTATTTTTTAAATGTCCAAAAAACCATTAAATGTAAAATTTTTATGCGGTATTTTACTATTCTTTACCTTTATGCCTTTTAAAATCGTTATTTAATATAATAACGACGAAAAAGGCATCGAAATTTTAAATTTTCATAGGTAGAACTTAATTTTGTTGAATAAATTTGATAAAATATTTCGTTCTGTAATGAATTTTGGCTTACAATTAAAGCTTTTTTTTAAGTTCCGCTACCCTTTCACAATTTTTTTGATTATACTTTTATAAGAAAATGTTTACATGTACTTTAATTTAACACACATGAACTTCAATTCATTAACACCGTTCCTAAACAAGCAGTTATTTTAAAAACTTTAATTTTTTTAGAAATACTAGGGGTGGGGGACATCCCATGCTCACGCAACAGAGAACCATCCCCTATTTTACAAATTATATACCTATTTATACTAATTGCTCAATTTGTAAAACTATAATTAGCATGTATTATGTATGTAGTTCCAACAGCACGAAGCCATTGGAAGCCTTATATGTGTCAAGTACATTCCATTTCTGTGACATATCTGATGTCCAATTATGATTGTATTTCAATTGCAATGCGACCAAGTTTGCCTCATTTTTGGCGACCCAAATTTGGTAACTTGTGACCATATGGATGCTTCTGGAAATTACAAAAGAAATGTATAACTCACGATCTATGACGGAAATGGATTTTTCGAGAAAGCGCTGGAAGTAGGACTACCCCTATAGGCAAATCGTTTTTGAACTCTTCTTCAGTTAAATTCAACTTTTTTTCTACCTATTTTATTAACTATACCTTATATATAAATACATTTTTTACAGCATCACGAATTATTTTCCATTTATAGATATATTTCAATAATTAAAATTTTTACTACTTCTACAAATTTTTAACATTTTTGAACATTTTAATTGCTAATACTTGAAGTGTTCCTTACAATTTTGTAAGCCGAATTTCTACTCGAGTAATTTTTTTTTTCCAATTTTGTTTCATGTAGGACACTATAAAAACAGCAAATATCACCCCATCTAAATGTGATGATTTATAAAAAAAATAACTCTTCACACATAAAACCTTATAACGTGCACAGGGAATCACCAAATATATTATACAAAACTACCAGTAGAAGCTTCAAAACTTTATATTAAACACACAAAAAAATAAGAAATAACACAATTTTATAATTCATGATTATCGTGAAAATAAAAAATTTAGAAAAAAGCAATTTAAATATTTTAAAGGTCCGAAAAAATAAATGAAAGGGCTAACGCAGACGACATGGGATCTAGTTTTTTTTCGCTTTGACAAACAGTTAAAAAAATAAATAACTGACTAAATAAGTCGATAGAGATACTAAACTTTGTACACATATTTCGTAAGAACGCTCAATTAAATGTGGTGATAAAAAATAGCATTATGCATTATTTTATAACTTGAACCAGCGGCAAACATATTATTGGATATGTAAAATATTCAATTTCAACAGAATTGAAAATATTTAAGAGCATAATTTAAATTTAACGCACAGCCTGTATAACATTTTGCGCAAAAAAAAG
>BMAO01034583.1:0-18357 GCA_019973975.1 Trichonephila clavata
ATTTTTTTATTCTACAAGTTTTGGATTTTAAAATGGTTTAGCTTGACAACTTGATATATTTTTTCACCATGTACTTGACACAATGTGTACCATAAGAACTGTGGCCCATAAATTTTCAACCAATTTTATAAAACCTTTCAAGAAGTACCCAGGAAGATAAATTAAAATAGAAAGAGTATTAAGTAAATAAGTAGAAAATGGACGCATAAAGGTTGATACAAAGTGTATGTGTATTTGTAGTTTAGTGTGCATTTGTGGGCTACGCTGGGTATTTAATGACGTCTTATGACGCATTGTTTGTAAGTTGTTAATATCTAAGCCTTAGCATTAACCCGGGAGCGTGGGCACAGGGCACAGTCACCCCAGGCTCACGAAATCTTTAATTCTGGGGAAAATGTTTATTAGCTACCAATGACCTTGACAGTATCCTTCTATATAACAGTCTTCATGGAAACTAAAATGTATTTGCCACATATCTCCCTCGTTTTAGGGAATGGCAAACTTTTTAACACGATTTTATAAGCTTCACTTGTATGTAACGGAATCTTTGAACTCGATTTTTAACCACTTTAGAAGATCAGATTAATTCGAAAATTTGCACACTTGTCAAGGACCGATGACAATACAATAATTTTATAATTGTGTCCCATTGTCCTGATCAGGATTACCTATTTCCAGATTTAGCGACTAATTCCATATACCATTTCCAGATTTGGTTACTAAAAGATTAAGTTACAACTCTAAAAGTGTTCTTTATGTGAAAAGAGGGAGGATGCGTCAGCAATTTCTTACCACAATATAAACAATTGTCTAGTTCTTCTGAAAATGGAAATACAAAAAAGACTCGTGCATGTGAAGCAAAAATAGTTTATGTTCTAACCACTACACTCAGACATAAAGTCAATTTTTCTAAGTTTTCTTGAGAGATTTGTGGAATGAAACATCATTCATTGCCTCATTTTATCAAAACAATTAAGAATTGATTCGGAGGTCAACGGATTAAACAATTTCTCTCTAACTCTTCGATTCAAAATGTATAATTTTATGTCTAATGCTGATGTAAATTTCAGAGAGAATATTGAGCTCTTTTTAGTTAAAAATATCATTGACTTAACACCTTCTTCCGCATGAAATATTTCAAACTTAGCTCTTTCAGATTTTTTTTAGTTGGTTGATCGAGGCCAAACCAGGCCGTATCGACGCACTCATAGGATACCTATGTGTATTCCAGATTCTAAAAAATGACGCATTTATCGTTTTTTTTTATTTAGTTATATTCTTTGAACGATTACCTTTCGATTGATATATCACTTTTGTATACCTGAAAGTCAGAAGTTGGAAAAAATTTCATTTGAAAAATGTAAAGAAACAAATTTAAAAATTCTACCCCCCCCCCTTTTTAGAGGTGTCAGTGATTTTAAACTAATTTTTATCAACTACTTTTCAAAAATAAATTTTACTTTGTTTTAACCGTAACTGCAATGCTTTATCGTATTTTTTAGAGACTACAACTTTTATTACAAGCTATTTGTTGTTGGTTTGGCGCTTCTTTCGTTTGTTTTGCTGTTATCGTGCTAGTTTTATTTACGGTTTACATTGGGAAAAAAAAACAGTCTTTTTGAAGACTTTTACTGATTGCTGTCTTTTTAAAGACTGCTGCTGAAACTGCTGAGATTTCAATATTATCTTTCCTATTATTATCTCTTGAAGATTTCTCTTAAAAATGCCACGAGTTAAACGTAGAAATCATTCTGCTCAAATGAGCAGCAAACGTTGGTGTAGTGATGCTGTGAATACATGTGTCACAGAAGAAAACAAATTAGTTCCTAACATCAGAATTGAGCAGTTATCTTATCCTGAAAAAACTGAACATTCTGCAATTGGAAATTTCATTATTGTGAGTTTTGAGCAAATCAGCAAAATGTTTATGAAACTAAAATGCCCTGACTGTGACAAGCAAAATCTAAAGCTTGCTCTTTCGAGGAAACAAGGTAGGATTTTCCTACGTTAACTTGCAATTCTTGTGCTCAAAAAGTTTGTGCCGTAGAAAAACGTCTAATGAAAGGCAGGGTAATACCGTTCCTGATATTAATTTACGTGTCCCACAAGCATTCTCTAATATTGGAAAAGGTTACTCTGCAATTGAAAAATTTTGCATTGCAGTAAATATATCTCCTTTTTCCTCGAGAACTTATAGCAAATGTACTAAACTTCTTCACAAAGCCTATGGTATTGCTGCAGAGAATTTGCTGAAAGAAGTACACAGTGAAGTGAGAAATGCTTACGAAACACCAACTGGTGTTCCCATTGTTGATATAAGAGTTTCATTTGATGGTAGCTGGTTGACGCGTGGACATACATCTTTGATTGGCATAGCTTGTGTTATTGATATACTTACAGGCTATGTAATTGATTTTGAAGTCATGTGCAAGGTATGTCGCAATTGTTCTGCAGCAAAGAGAGAGCTTGGAGAGTCAAGTGCAGAATATAACATTTGGTTTGAAGGACACAGGAAGGATTGTGATGTTAATCATTCCGGCTCATAAACTTCGATGGAAATGGAGGCTGCATTGATCCTCTGGGAAAGATCACAAGCATTGGGATTTCGTTATTGCACCTTATTGTCTGATGGGGATTGTAAAACCTTCAACTATTTAACAGAAAAAAATGTGTATGGGGATAAGACTGAGATAAAAAAAAAGAGGAGTGCATTAATCATGTCAGCAAATGGTTGGACACTGGTCTACGAAATGCTGTCAAGGAATGGAGGGCCCGTGGAATTTCATTAGGAGGAAAAGGTCACGGCACATTAAAAGAGTCAATAATTAAAAAATTAACTTTATACTACCAAAAAGCTATACTAAAAAACAAAGGCAATGTTCCCGCCATGAAAGAAGCAATATATGCTACTTTATTTCACAGCATTTCGACAGACCAAAAGCCTAAGCATTCGAAATGTCCAATCGGTGCAAACTCATGGTGTTTTTACCAGCTCGCAAAAGCAAAAGGACAAAATCCAGGTCTGCATAAACAACCTGTTGAGACTCCAATCAACGAAAGTTTTTTTGCCACACATCTCCTTTCTATTTATCAACGGCTTGCTTCAAATGAACTTTTGGATAGGTGCGTTAATTGCGGAACCCAAAACGCTAATGAAAGCTTGCACAACATGATTTGGTCAAAGTGTCCAAAGAAGATATTTGTGTCCAGAGACAGAGTTACACATGGAAGCAATTTGTGAATTCAACAAATGGACTCTACGTAGTGTGAGAGAGATCCAAAAAGCATTACATATACCTTTGGGGAAATGTTCGCATGATCTTGGTGTGATGCTCGAATCCCGTAAAAGATTATTTAAAATCAGACGGAAAAACACCAAATACCAGCATGCACGCAAATTGATAAAAAAAAAGCTTTTTTAAAAAGAGAAATATTAATTTTAAAAAAAGGAAGGAGTTACATATAAAGCAGGATATTTCTGAGGTATTATAATAATGTTTTTTTTTTGTAAAATGTGCGCATGTAAATATTTATAATTTAGGCATTTTATATTAATTATTTTATAATTTCAGTTCTTTTCATCATATGTTTTTCATACAAATATATTATTTAAATATTATGTGAAGCAAAAGATTTTAAAACTTCTGTTACAACAGAAAAAAAAACTTTTTTAACGTTTCCTTCGAGTTTTCTTGATATTTATGTGCAATTATTACTGTGTAAAAATGTATCATTTATAGAAAATATGGGTTAAATTAATATGAAAAAACAATTATTTTGAAGAAAAATGTATAGCTAATGTTTTAAAATGGTATTTTAAATTTATTTAAGATTATAATAATAATTTTTTCAGAAGTATAAACTTTAAAATGGTTTTTCTCAGATTGTGTTTTTTCTATACATTAGTTCATTCAAAATGCTACTCCTTCCACAATTATTAACCCATCAATTTAATTTTTTCTCTGTGTGTTATAAATCATGCATGTAACAAAATTAGGGAACCATTTTACTATAAACTGAATACTTTTTTTTAAAAAAAATTGAAATGTAGGAGAGATATTAGGTTTTTCATTAAATTTTAGCATATGTATTAACATTTTATTTTTTTCTCCACAACCAATTATGTTATTGTAAAATTGATCCCTAAAGTTGTTTAAAACATTCTTAAGAATGTTACAAAAAATTCCATGTCAAAATATTAATAAATACAGAAAAAGTAGGATTTTAAAATTTTTCATTTTTTTTTAAATTTAAATTTTTAAAATTGTGCAAATAATATGTGCTAAATTACACCTCATATTGTTTTATTGAATATAAGCATTATATGAAATGCTAAAATATAATTTTTAAATGCATAAATAAAAACAAAATTTAAAAGAGTACCGGGTGATATGGTACCATCTTCACAATTATTTTTTTTTAATATTTGATATTTGTTTTAATTGTATTTTATAAAGGTTAACATAAAAAAATAGTTCCTGACAAAAAACTTTAAATTTGTTGCAAAATGTTTGTAAAATTTAAATTTTTTGAACTTTTTTAAATTCTTAAGACTTTCTTAAATATGTCTTTTTTCTTTAAAACATTTTTTTCCATGTACCTTATAATATACTACATAAAACTGTGCATGGAATTTTTTCTGCTGCTGCTCTTCAATTTTTTTATAGTTAAACTTCCAGAAATTCTCAAAAAGAAAAACATTAATTTTGAATTTGAAATTTTTTAGAAAAAGTACTAAACATGTTAGAGCTTATTCCAAGCACAATTTTACAAAACATACATTTCAGAACATGCATGAAAAATTTCAAACCCATTCTTCAAATATCAAAAAGGCCTTAGGGTTTTGAATAATAGTTTATGTACAAAATTTCGACATAGAGAAATATGAGTTTGCAATTTTCATTCCATGAATAGCATGATATAATATTCATCGAATAGACAAAATTTTATTAAATGTTAATTAGCATATTTAAAACTGCTTACCATAAAAAATTGCATAAATGTAGAACAATTAAACAGTATACTGCCATAAAATATATAGAGAAGAAAACGAATGAAAGATCAATATTTCATAAAACTTTATCTTAATAGTTATAAAAAAATAAATACACACACTTCAGAGCTAATTCCATGTTCAAAGTTAATGCATAACATGTACAAAAGATGTTTGTGCCTTTATTTCTTATTTCCATGATTTTAAAAACCTTCGCATGTTTAATATTGTACACAAATGAAAGCAAAATCAAATAACAATTTATAAATAAAATATATAAAAATCTAAGAATTGCATACGTGCATTTGATTAAATAAGTCTCTTAAAATATTTTAATAATAAAAGTGTTGGATTTCTTAGGCATGGGATATATATATATACCACCAAAAAGAAATATATAAAAATAAGAGAGTTTTTAATTATCTGAGATCAAAATGAGATTTACTATTTGTGCTTTGGGAGAATCCGTTTTGAAGTTTTAATTCCATTCATAATAATATCATAAAAAGCATACATAACTTTTAAATCTTGACCAAATACATTTGCTCTTCAATAAACAATTCACAAACTAGAACTCTTGCATGAATTTCACAATTCTTTCTTGAAATGATTTGTTAATGCATATATAATGTCAGTCTCATTTACGCGCGGTAGAAAAATAATTAGTTCATTTTTATCAGGCTTTTTTCTAGCAGATAATCTGAAATGTGGGCGTGGTAGTTGCTGTCCAGCATCAAATATTGCTCCATAACTTGATAAAAAAATACAGGTGAAGCTCTGAAATTTTGCAGGCATGTTTATAAAGATTTGAGGTATCAAATAAGCTAATAAAAAATTTTGATAGTTTGCTGATTTTTAGGGTACCATATTGCCTTAAGATTAATTCATCAATGAATAAATCATAGTCTAAAAAACATGCTTTTATTGTAAATCGAACTAAAAAATGAAAGAATTATTTTTTACTTTTTAGCTCAAATAACCATAAAAGCATTTTTTGTTTTTTTGCTTTTTAAAATAATTTATTTTACAACCTTAAGGTACGTGTTCCGACAGAGTTCCCTGCGCCACTATTTTATACGTATTTTCCAAAATATTTTCTACGGACATGCTACATTTCCCCCGTGAATAACTCAGTGGTTTTTATTGCTGTGTTATACGAATTATTATGGTTCATAAATGTAAATGATGTGAATATAAAAAAAAAGTGGGACTCTGTGATCTTTATTGAAGGAAGTTGAAACTGATCAGGCAAGGGAAGAATCTGCTGAAAAATGAATATTAATCACGGTATCGAAAGTAAATTTGAGAAAAGTGAGGAACATGAAACGCTTGAGTTGAAAGAAAATTTTTAAAATACTACCTAAAGAACTCCATCAAGAATAATGTAAACCCATAAGAGTGTCACAAGACTCACTTTGCCCTGTCAAAAAAGACACAAGCAAGAAAAAGTTCAACATGCTATTTATCGATCATCGAAAGACAATAAAACTGCAGTAACTTGATAAAAATATGACTGTTTTGCCTGCAAATCACATTCCTGCAATGTGAGCGAAAAGTGTATGTGATTTGTGTCCTTTATTAAAGTTACGCACATTTTTGAAATATTTTTCTCCCGTTTGATTGACATTTTTTGTCAAATTGTCAGAGAAAAATTGAAAAGTTCTTAAAAGTAGGTAAAGTAGTTAAATTACTTACTGAAATTATGACAAACTAGTTAATAGCTTAGTTAAATTATTCACTGGATTTACAATTTTTCTCGTGTACAATAAAAACAACAACAACAAAAAAGAAAGAAAGGATTAGGGTGACTCTTTCACCCCGCGCGACTATTAGCATTTATATCGAATGCGCACCTGCTACCGGGTTAATCTTACTATTGTACTGAAAAGGATTTTCATAGTCCTTGCTTCTTGATTAAAAAAAGAACAAAAATTTATAAAACGAAAATATAATTGCATTTAATCCTCACCCTCTCCCGTCATACCTCTTTAGACTTGATTTCCGCTAAACCAATTGTTCGCTGATTTCTTCTCAATAAATGAATCATGCTTGCAAAAAATTAAAGTATCTTATAGTTCAAAAACGGGTATTTTATCTGTTCTGCTCCTGCAACTCCCCCTTTTGAACCGATCTCAACAAAATCCTTTCATAAAGGGTTTCTACTAAACAAAGAAAACATACTCAGTAAATATAACGTCTACTGGTCTAAAAATTCAAAAAGGGAAATTTTGTGTATTACTTCTCCGGAACTCTTTTTGGAAGACGATTTCCACCAAACCCGCTCTTAGCGAATCTCTAAGCCAAAGAAACATGGCTACAAAATGCCAGGTCTGTAGGTCTAATTGCTTCGCAGATTTCGTAATGAGTGAATAAGTGACTTTTCTCTTAAGTATATATAAATTTCACTAAATAATAATTTACTTCATATTAACCAAATCAAATCTATTTTGAAAAATTCTTTCTTTCCATTAAAAAAAATTATTATTTTTTACCATGTAATAAGAAAAAAAGATCACACTGAAAAATGATTTCAGAATGTCCTCGATTTTCCGAAAGTTTCATAAGCATCTATATTCAAAAAGAGTCAAACAATAATAAAAGGAAAGATGCAGCTGAAAACTAATAAATAAGCTGACAACGATTTCTCCATTTACAAGTGGATGCCGTACGGGAAGCGAGATGAGCATAAGAACGGAAGTAAGCCATAAAAGTGTGGAGAGAATCGTTTCGCGAAGGTCGGAGAGATTTTCAGTGTCAGAGGCTTCGCAATTTGAGAGAATTTTAAGAGATATTTCAATGCCTGAAAAGTTTAAATTCTTATTGCATATAGAGAATATTTGATACAGTGGATATAAGGAAAAGTACGAACATTATTAGAATTTTGATGTCATGAAAATGCATGCGTTTATTGCGAAATATGTATTTCACTATTATAGACAACGATTCAATAATAAAAAAAATACAAAAAACTTTCCTTTAACTTTCAAATTTGGCTTTAAAATTAGGTACATATTTGTAATTTAAAATTTTTTTTATGAAAGGTTTATAGAAAATGTTTTTTTTTTACATATAAAAAGAGAAAATAAAAATAATAAATGTAAAAAACGCTTCATTCAGTATGGTTCCTTCAGTTTATTTAATTAAGCTTTTATTAATTAAGTGTATTTTTTTCATTAAAAATATTTTTATTTTGTTTGATAAATTATACTTCTACCAAAAAATTCACCATCACTTCCTATAAACATCTTAACTATACTTCTATCAACAAATTCACAATGATTTTCATAAACCTCTTAACTATAGCCGGCTGGGTGGCGTAGTTGGTTTGTCACTGGCCTTCTGCACCTAAGGTTGAGGGTTCGACCATGGCCCAAGTCGGTAGATTTTCATGATGAAGAAAATCGACAGCGTCCATGTCGTATTATTATACGGCATGAAAAATCCATGAGTGTCCATTTGGCTTCGGTCTCTCTGCAAAATTAAATTCCTAAGTACAATTTCGCATCGTCAAACTAGGGGTCAAAATTACTTCCGGCAATTGATATCGCCTGTATGGTTCCGAAATAAAAACTGATACCAGCTCCTGGGGAATGTACTAGGACTGCAAAGAGAGAAGTACCAATCCGCAGCCCCATTTGAGAAATATTAACTTGATTTATAGCATCGTAGAATTAGAGTCAAAATATTTTATGAGCACTTATTTATAAAAAAAAACAGTATTGCTAGTCACTACTATAAGCATTGCTGATAGCATAAGGTGTGTCGAATTTTGGACACTAACATAATTAATTTTCTTATTCATGATTAATTTAATTCCTTTTTTTCTCAATTTCACTCAGTTTTTTTTCTGTTAATATTTAGTTAAATTTACTTCAATATATGTTTCAATACAAAAGTCTGAAAATTACCGAGGTAAATAATATATATATATATATATATATATATATTATGTACCACGTATAGATATATATAGGCCTAATTTTCAATCGGGTTATGTTTTTCTATTATGTCGCAAATTTCTAATGGCAGGGATGGATAGATCCATGAACCAATGCTTAACCCTATTTCACTGTCCTAAGTCAGTGACACTTTTAGAAATCACAATAGTTCTCTATTTAAGTCCAATAACTCTTTCGATCTTTACAATTTTTTCGCTCAATATAGTTATCCTCATTATAGAGTTTTTCCTAAAAAGCCTCTGAAACAGTGATGTAGCGCACACCCCGGCATCGCGAGTGGGGGTAAGACTGTAGGGGACCCAAAGCTTAATGTTATGGTTTTGCAGTTCTTTGTAAGATTTGGCTTGGGGCCCAAAATATGACTTTTAAGACGGGCCCTAATCTCCATTACACCATTGCTCTGAAAGTAGAGATTCGAACATAAGCAATTTAGAACACATTCATTAATCATTTATTTTGTGAGATAATCGGTTCGATAATGATGAAGTTATATTTTAGAAAGTAATTGAATATATTAATTCCTTGCTCTTTTAATGGTCATGCACGAGTTTATCTTGGGTACGGCACTAATGCTCCAAAATGTCACGCCCGAGTATCATACGAGGTATTTTTTTTGAGTGCATATTGTTTGTTATACCCTGATACATATCGGGAGAATTTATTTCGGTCTCATCTCTTTGTCAATCCAGAATTATATCAGGAAAATTAACTTGAAATAAATTCAGTAGATAGCAATGTTCATGACACTTCCATGGTCAACCTCAAAATGAAAAAAAAAAATGAAAAGATATACTCAAGTTAAATATTGTTTTTACTACAATCTTACTATGAGTGGTGTGATTACATAAATGTAGTGGTGTGACGCTATAAATAGAAAACCCCTTTCATCCGACGATCCGTAAATGCCAGAAAAAATATTAGAAAGTATTTTTACATTTACTTGACAAGGTACTCTGGAACTCCTTTTTGCTCCATAAAAATGTTCTTGGGAAACGTACAAAATTTTTAAAATTTGAATCTCCAAGTTGTAGAAGATAGTTTTATTAATATGATGATGCAGCTTCTAGACAAGAAAATCCTTGCAGACCACCTATAGTTGATAGCCTTGCCATTCTTCGTGAACGACCATATTCTTCTTACTCGTGCAAAACGTGAGCCTACAGGACAGTACAAAGTTTGTTGTTCAAAAAGTTCAAAAAAGGATGTAAATGATGAAAAATAAGGAAAGAAACAGGATTCTGGTGTAATGGTGACTTGCTTTGTACTTCGAAAAGTATTTCCAGTCATACCACATAAAACTGAATTACTTATCTACTAATAGATTTTCATTTTATTTATTTATTTTTTTTAGAAAATAATACACCAGAAACGAATTTTACCACTACCACACTGTATGGTAGCTACTTTAAACGAATATACAGTTGCTACAAAACCTTAAATCATGTAACTCAAAACATCAAAACTTTTAACTGCTAAGAATATTTTATTTTGTACTAAGAAAACATTTGATTTTTGCAATAAAAATATTTGACAATTTATATACCTAAATCATTAAAATAATTTGACAGTTAAAGTGTTAATTATTTATATTAAAATTTAGTACCCTTATATATAACTATTAACATAAATAGCAATTTTGTTCATTATAAGGAGAATTGAGAACTATATCATGGGCATGATATGTTTCTTATGACTGAAGGAAAAAGTTATCTTGATGTTTCATGAGCTATCGCCATTATTTTCATGACTATTTTACTCTTTCAAGTATAAAACATGTTTGGCTAAAGAATAAAGTGAAAAATAAGAGATCGAATTTTGTTAAGTGTAATTCCGTAGTTAAATTTCTGTTTGTACAAGTCTCAACTTGCCAATACCCATAGAAAACTGCAACTTGAATATTTTTTTTTAGATAAAATCAGTTTCAAAGCAAGAACATACAATATTGGACAAAAAATATTGTATTTTTTTTATTTATCATCATATAGTTTTATTCCCTTTCAAAAAAATCTACGTTAGGAGTCTGCCCTTATTGGAATCTCATGAATAGCCTCATAGTTCGAAGGTCATTTTAATATAAGAGGAGCTCTGAACTCTGAATGAGATATTTTTATTAAAATAAATGATTTTATAGACCCACAATCATAAAATTAAAATATTATAATAAATAAGTAAAGGTTAACAATATATTTAAGAAATACAGGTTGAATCCGCAGCATCAACGGTATCTTTTGGACAAATTTCTTTTGATTAAGTAATACATTTCAAGGTAAAGTTGATCGCTTCTCTAACTTCATAAAATAATATCATACGCAATAAAGTAAACTTAGTATACTCCAGCTCTTCATTCATTTGAAGAAATAGTTTCAAAAAATATAAATGGACTCGTTGTAAGAATTAAACCTGGTTCTAAAAAAATATTATATTTACAAAAAGAAGCAATTAAAATTAAATGCGAAATTTTTGCAGTCTAATCAATGGGATAGATTGATTTTTCTTAAAGTATTAATACTTCATATTATAACGATTTTGCCTGAGTGCCTAAAGGTGTGGGAGAATTTTAAGGAAAACTAGCCATGATGAATAAAACTTCAATTTATTCACAATATTAACCACAACTCAAATTCAATCGATCAAAGATAAGAGATGCACCCAATTAATAAATATGAAGACAATTAACGAGGTACGTAAGATATGAGAAGAATTTGATGTTTAATACACTTACTTAATTCAATAGCTCTGAATTCTTCACTATTTAATCTAGATTCAATTTCCAGTGACAGATCGTCACCTTAAGTAATTCAATTATCAAATTTTAACTATCCGTGATTTACATTCAATTTTATTAATCACTGCTCCGCTAGTAATCTATCTGATCTCTCTCACTAACCTAAAAGCCTAGACTCTATATAGTAGTCCTAATTTGCATGTTCACGTTTACATCCTCGAAGAGAAGTTTTATAATAAAATAGTTTTTAGACCATAAATTTTCCAAGAGGACTGTTATTTAAGGGGGTAGGTTCACGAAACATGATCTGTATCTCAGTAAGGTTAAAAATAGGTATTTTAAAGGAGCATTTATAAACATTCTATTGAATAAAAATCTCCAATTTTTAACTGAATACTCTTTGAACCATAATACATACTTTAATCAGAGATTTTATAAATAGGATGTCTAGTTATTTTCTTAAAAAATATTTTTTCACAGATCTGGGTTTGTTTTTTTTCAAAAACAGTGGAATTTCATGATGTTTAATGTTATAAATTAAGTCAGAATATTTTTTTTTGAAAAATTCCCTCAATTAAAGTATATATTAGAGTGTAATTATTAATTATTCAAAGTTATAAGTTGTTAAATGCAGTAGTTTAGGAACAAATGTTCTTTATATGGTAAATATGGTAGTTTTGAGAAAAATGGATTTAGTTAACTTTGACAGGTGGTAAAAGTTTTTCAAAAAATTATTAAAAATACTTTTACTGCAGGTAGAATGATAATTTTTGCACCATTAGAAGAGTAGAAATTCATATTTTATTAAAATGGGAAAAGTGAAAAATATGTTTGGGGGCCGAAATTCATGAACCTACCCTTTTAAAAGAGCTTGGATAGAACCGTCACAATATGAAATCGAGTTAATGTACAAATAATGTAATTGGATAAATAAATAGAAATATGACACTTACCAACATATTTCTCCTAGTAACAAATAAGAAATGAATTATTTCATATTTGGCACCAGTATTCAAGTGAACCAGAAATGAAATTTCAAAATCGCATTCCTTTAAAAACTCTCGCGTCCTTCCACTTTATGCGTTACTATATACATTCACGAAATGCAACGATTCCACTAGCACTAATGCAATTAAAAGGTTTCTGAACATTGCATCTAATGTAACGCGTCACAAGAGCCTGTGCTCATCGCTCTAGGACAATCTAAGTGGAGTAAACATTCCTTGTTCAATAACGGAGGAGAATTCGATATTATTATTAAAGTAACATTGTCTTTCCCACTTGAATGTATGGATCATTGAAGATAATGGTGTGCAGCAATAATTCGTTGGGAGAAAATGGTGCTTTGGAATTCATAATTCAAATCACAATTGGAATTGATTATAACCTTTAACGGCGCCCCTCTTACTTCAATTCTCTAGTATGAATCATTTACTGTAATGAGCATAAAAGGGGAATGTATCTGCTTCAGCATTTTGCAGGTTGAAAAAATAAATATTTATTCGAATACAATTTTTATTCATGTATTTTATTATATGCAATAAATTACTAATTTCGCTTTATATCTAATGGAGACAGTTAAAATGAAAAAAAATAAATAAATAAACTTTCCGTCGAAGATGTGTGTGAAAAACGAAAGTTTGAATTTTTTACACAAAAAAATACAAACGAGTACTTTTGTTAGACATCCAATTTTTTTTAGTTCATAAAATTGATCAATAAGAGAAAAAATTTGTAGAGCCATTCTTGCATCACCAGAGAACAGGAAATAATGCAATAGAATCCTGAAAATTTGGCCTTCTGTAGACCGACGGGTGACCGAGTTTGCGAAAATGCTAGGTTTTCGTGAATGGGATTAAAAAAGAATAAGTATGATTTTTCCTAACAAAATATTTTACTTCGCTTGTATGTATTGTTTGTTTGAGAACACAACAGAAAATAAACTGCCCGAATACCCTGAAGCAAAGAAAAGTACGTACTTTATGAATACTTAGAGCATTTATACTACATGGAAATGAAAACTAATGAACACATAGTATACAGCAGGGGTCAACAACCTTTTAGCTATGGCATACCAAACCAAACCACCAATATGATTCAGCGTGCCACAGAGTACGGTATTTTTGAAACAATTCGAGTCCCACGATAATGCATTCAGAGTTAGAGTATAAAGGTCAATAAATAGATATTTGCAGTTTTATTATATATTAATTTTACCCCCTTTAAAGATATTCCCATAAAAATAAACATTACAAAATATAATTATTTCATCAACAAAAATTTTAAAAAATTAAAAAAATTGTACTTACATTATGTATTTTTAAACATATTTATTAAAATAAGAAACATACAACACACACAAAAACAATAGAAATATTTCCCTTCATTATAGTTGAAAGCGAGCCTTGTATATAATCGCTCTTTTTCATATTGAAATTCAAGGGTATAATTTGTGATTTTCAATTTGACATGATTCTGGGTGTTTACTTGTTAAACACAATTTCTTTGAGGATTCGAAATGTTTTTCATATGAAGAGAGATTTTTCTACTTAGGTATGTAGAACCAAAAGCGGAAACACATGCAATATCCATGCAATAAGAGAGTACATGCAATATTCTCTCTTCAAGCAATTAAATCTCTCCAGTCTTGACATTACAAAATAGCTGTAAATTAACCTTTAGAATTATCTTTCAGATTTTTTCGTAATACCGTCAATGTCCATAATTCTGAAGATGTTTGTCAAATAAGGTCCGTGACAAATTTATCAACTTCCATCCACTCAAAAATTGACAAATTTGTTGAGTAATGCAGAGTGCCACTGAGTATCGTACCACGTGCCACAATACTTTATATAGGCATAGAGCTGTCTATAATGAAAATTAAGGTACAGACTTTGCAAAAACTGGCTAATTTTTCTTAAAGAAATGCGTAATGCTCTGTTGTGGAATTTGTTCAACTTGCAAGGGTGTAGTCGAGTTATCGGGACCGACAAGTTATCGTTTGCTGAGTTTTCGGGACCTTTTCTGTATAATAATGTTAAGGTTAGGTTTGCGCAATTATACTTTGTTATCAATCGAAACAATCCACCCTGACACAATAGTCCGCCACTACTTCCCAACGAAGCGTTGCGCGAGAAAATGCAAGACAAACACTTAGGGAAGCTTAACACCAGACATAGTTGGAAAGACGTCCTTCTCTGGGTGTCCACTGTAGCCATACATTAAACCCTTAAGTGGTCTGCTTTGTACAACGTACGAGCTACGAAAGTTGGCAGCAACTGGTTTGCCCATGCGCTGTACGGGCCCTGATGTTTCTTTCTTTATTTGATTTACCCTTATTTTGATTCTTATGATGTATTATTTAGTGCTAGTATGTTGAGAAGGTGATGCAGTTTGTCTACGATACTGGAAAAGCTTTTTGTCAAGCATTTTTTTCTTTTGTAGTGAAGGCGAAAATTAGTTAGTGTTAACATATAAACAATAAAAAAAATGTGGTTTTTTAAAGCCTCTTGGGTATATAAAAAAATGACCGTTAAGGGGTTAAATGAAATTTGGTTTTAAGTTGACTTCAATTTAGAGCAATATCAAGAATACAGGAAAAGGGCCTAACTAGTCAGGACTAATCATGATTATATAATTGACCTGAAATTCTACCTCTCTGACCTAACTCATTGATGTCCGTTATTTTGCCTCAAGATCATTGATGAAATCAGCATTGGGTCAAAATAATCGACATGAGCATCATTGTCTGCGTGATCCAGGCTAGCCACACATTACACTACCTCAATCTCACTATTAAATAATGATGGGAAAAGATGTCTTCATCTGCAATCTAATATTAATTAAAACATTTAAATATTATACAAGGGGTGATCAAATGAAAAGGTACGAAACTACATAAAAATGAAACAGTTAAATATTTGCATATTCCGCCAAGGAGAATGTAGCGAGACATCTCGGGATGCCATTGGAGACTCTGACTGGGATCAGATCATGCGCGGGTGCCCGCATGCGCAGGAGAGAGCAAAAGCTCTTATAAAAGTGGCGTCCAAATGATGCGAGCACAGAATTACTCGAGCACAGAAAAAGCATTAACTCCGATGTGTACTGTGAGACACTCCGACGCCTACGCAGGTCCATCAAGAACAAAAGATCGGGGCTGCTCACGGAGGGTGTGGTTCTGCTCCATGATAACGCGCGTCCACACGTCTCCAGAGTCACACAAATGGAACTGGACAAGTTCCAATGGGAGACGGTGGACCCTCCGTCCTACAGTCCAGACATGTCACCCTGCGATTTCCATGTGTTTGGTCCACTGAAGAAACACCTGAAAGGAAAGCGCTTCAACTCGGACGACGTACTCAAGGACACTGTGAAGGACTGGGTCTCGTCACAGCCACAGGAATTCTGGGAACAAGGAATCCTGCGGCTTGTTCATCAGTGGGATCGTTGTGCTCAGGCCTATGGTGTATATTTTGAATAAAGTCTATATTTGTACCCACCGTGTCGTTTCGTACCTTTTCATTTGAACACCCCTTGTATATCATATAGAATTTTTTAAATTCTCTTACACATATTTTTGAAGCAATGTGAGGACTATATTGTGGACTATCCTTGTATTTTTAAATTGGGATCAAGCGTTGATGCATAACTTTTGAGCTGGTACCACTTACGACACAAAAGAAAAAAAACTCCCGGCAGATTTTAGATGCATTAGCCTCTATGGGAGCATAAAAACTTAAATCGTTACCCTACGATTTGTTACTCTTATAAACGTGTTAACAAAATAATTAATATATACACATATGTTATTTCAAAAATCATTGTCTAATTTCCTAATTAATTTCAATGCGTCGCTACATGTGTGTTTACTGTTTCATTGTTCAGTAATTATGGTTGCTCAGCTTTAACATCTTTTTCCGTTCTCTTTGTGTATACTGAACAATTCCCTTGATACATAATAAATCATTTAATTTACTTTTTTATATTTCTTAGAAATAGATCTTGTTTAATAAAATAGTTTTCCTTAATATCAACACAACTATTTAAGACGCACTATGTGTGTTTTTCTCAGAAATATCTTAAAAGTCTCAATAAAAGTATTATATTGTGGTAAACGTTTCATTCATTAGGAATTCAAGAAATTTCAAGAATTCAGTTGAGTTTATAGATGAATATAAATATACCAGAAATCAGAATACATTTTAAATATTCATAATACAAAAAGCCAAAAAAAAAAGCTACCAAACGGATTTAAAATAATTCGGATTTCTTTATTTAGTAATGAAGTTAAAAATAAAATTGAATAGCTATTTATATTTGACTCATAGACGGTGCTGATGAGTTTATTAGATTATGGGAAGCAATAGACAGAATAAAAAGAGCGCTGCTCAGGTAACAGTAATCTAAATGCTGTCTTTAATAGTGAAAATTCTTTTAACAGATTTTTAGGAATTTGGAAAATTACATTGCGCATATCAACGCAGGCATTCAACAGGCACCATCGCCCATTACTGAGTCTGTTCTACGTCTTCTTCACTCAACATTTGGAGCAGATCCAGTTGCCAATCAATCCTTCCCCCACACAAGACTTTCTAAATCTCCCCGTGACTTTTGGTTACGGAAATTCTTTAAGAAAAATGTATCGAAACAAACTGATACCATTTCCAACATTGGGAAATTCCGTCCACCAACATGTGTATGCTGTACATAAGAAATGTAGATTAGTGCTGTAAATTGTCTCCTGTGACATCTATGCTTCTGAATGAGGGACAGCACATTGAACAGCTGTGAGTTTCCTAATAACATCTCAGCAACTTGCATTTATACGCCATCTAGTAGTCCAATACAGAACTATTCAAGCAGTTTTTTTTTTAATTTCTTAGTTATAGAATCCGGCTTCTTTTCCATCCGTTTGGTGCAAACAGGAGCTTTTTATCTGCATTTATATATATATATATTCTTAAATTGTTATTTTTTTAAAGTTTTTGTACTGACTTCTAGATTACCGATATTTCGATTTGTAGATATTAAGATCAATCCTCAAACAGATAGGATCTTTCTTTTCTCGAATTCAAAGTACGACTTCAGTTCCTTGAAGCATGGCAATATCCTCCATGGCTTTATGTATTTATTTATTGTACAAAATAAGTACAATCAAGCTAATATTTAATCAGAAAAGGAGCGAATTCCTTGAAACGTATTAACTGGCTTCTCAGAAATAAACAAAGCTAGTTTAGTGCACTCTTTTTTAAGAATTTATTAAAAAGTGAAACACATATTTACAAAATTATATATAAGCTTGATTTACTTTGAAAGAGCGAGAGTCTAATTTTCCCCCTTTATTTAGATTATTAAAAGATAAATTGTTTAATACATTAGCATTAATTAATTACGAGCTTAAAATTTATATTGAAAATACATTTTTCTCTCTTTTGTGAAGATACGGAATTCATTTAAAATTGGTCATGGACATTGTTGCCAAGAGAAGAAACATAAATAAAGTTCTGAGCAAATAGTTCTCAGAATTAATTCAAATTCTCAAGAAAAAAACATTTTATTGGAATTTACCTCGTTAAATAGAGATTCCTGGAACATTCATCCTCATTAAACTGAATTGATGGAAATGAAATGGAATTTCTTTTAAAAAAATATTATTTAATTTTAGAAATGAAGGCACT
>BMAO01034584.1:0-40380 GCA_019973975.1 Trichonephila clavata
TAATAATTTTAACATATTAAGAATTTTTTTAAAATTTTTTATTTCGAAAACCATAAAACAAACTTATCGATTAACAACCTATTGTTAGCTCTTCCGAACTGTCATTGTGACTCATTTTACAAGGCAACATTTTTACAACCATCGAGGATCCAACGAAAATGTTCAGAGCCCGACAAAAGCACAACAGTCAAAGGTTGGATGTTAGCAAAGACATTCGATTCGATCTTTTGTTTTATCATATCCTATCAACACAAACTGTGCTTCTCTTTTCCTACAACGTTTGTCGTGCGTCCCCTGTTGATTATTGTTGCTATTTGACGCAGTGTTGCTTGCCTTGTAACACTGACTGCTCGTCGCAGCAAACATCGAAATATCAGTATTAAATAGACGCGGTTGGTTACTGCCTTATGTTTAGTGAGATGTATTGTTCGAAATTATTATTCTCGACACTCTTGACTCAATGAATCGAGAATGTTGCATTCCTTACAATTACCGGAATAGTTCCCACGTGTCTAATTCTAATAAGCATTCCATGCCAAATGTCTGTTAATTACCGTTAGGTGACTATAGTCAGGCCAGATAACTATTAACATGAAACACTGTAATACTAATGAAATTCCTGACATGAACTATCTATTTGTAAGGATTTATGTGATACTAATTCCGTTTGCAAATACAACTGTAGTTTTTACATTATGTAGTAAGGTACAGGTAAGTTAAAAAGTTGATCATAAATTGACTGCAATCGCATAGATGGCAGTCCATGGCTCTGCTATTGGGCTTATCAAAAGTCTTGCCGAAGATAATGGAATGGGAGCATGACTAAGATGTTATAATATTTGTATTTTCCTGGCATGTGGGAATAGTCGTAAAAATTTGTGTCACTAAGCCAGTGCTTCAAAAGTTTCAATATTCGCGACCCAATATTCACTCATAATTTTCACCAGCCCCCCTTATACAATAACAATGTATTGGATTCAATAATACTATACTTAGATGCTAAAACTACGATACGACTTAAACTCTTAAGTGACACCGGCGTAATAAACGTCTGTCTCTGCCAAAGCGTTATTTTCCTCTGACGTATATATACGTCTTTATGAAGTACGATCAATTTGTGCACTGCTATCCATAAAATTATTCCGAAGCCTTTGAATGCAAAAAAAAAAAAGACCTTGAGAATGTTTGAGATAGATTTACTTATTGCAGATTATTTGCTTCTGTATCCCCCAAATACATCACATACACGAGACTACATGGAAAATGGTTGGCATTGGGAAGCGAATCACGTAACACTTAAAAATAGTGTCGTAAATAAAAAATGCGGTTTATAATAAATTATAAACCTACAAATTATCAAGGTAAATGCTAATTTTTGTATATAATTTTATGTATGACAATCCCATGGAGTTACTGGTAATTATTGAACTCGTTCTTAACTTAGTATTGTTTAAATTAATTATAAAATACATTGTGTAGCACTGATGACATTTTATAAGTGTAATACATCAGTGTAAATGTGTATTAATTTTTTTATGGTCAGAATGTATTCTGTGTGTGTTGTTCGTTACTTTCAGTAAATTAATAATTTTTTAAATAATCTTTTGTTTCAACTTTTCAATATTGCTCGCCCCCCCTTGTAGAGTTATCACGCCCCCAAGGGGGGGGGGCCGACCACAGTTTGAGAAACGCTGCACTAAGCTGACTAATTATTTGCATTACTTCCCCCCAAACCTTAAGAGATTTCTTGACTCATTTAAATGTACCGTAAATCCGGCGTTAACAGGCACCTATACTTCCAAGCTGATTTTTTTAATTTTAGGTGCATTAACTGTATAACGCACACCCGTATTTTACAAAGTACCTGAAGAGTACATGAGCACTAATCTTACGTATTGAAGCCATTTGTTCGAGGTACTATTTCAAACTTTAGAAGAAAAAATGATATAATACTGGAACTACAACTCTTAAGGCTTTTAAGGAATGTTATTTATTTTAAATAAACAAATATTTAGATCTATGTAGAAGTCTAATTTTTTTCTAAGCTCATTTTTTATTTTATTTTTAAAGCTATCGTTTTTTATCCGGCGTATAACGTGTATCCGTAAATTTTGATTATATTTTTTGCGTTAAAAGTGTGCGTTATACGCAAGATTTTACGGTAATATAAAATTTAGTACACTCGTCGAAGATCAAGATAGAGACAAATATCATAAAATAAGAACCAATAAAAATACCTTCCTCAAAAGTACACGCTCTTCTTGAATTAAAATCAGCAGGATTCTGTACTTAAAAAAAGCCCGTTTGACATATTATAAAATATTATTTATACCCACTGTTTTAAAGTGTTGGCATGTACAGAGAGAGAGGTACAGGTTTGGCAAAAAAGGAAAAATTTTTTTGAAAGTTGACTCAAATCAGAAAGTTCAACCTGTAAAAAGTTGATTCTACTTTTCCAACTGCTATGCCTGAAAATAATGTTGGACTTGTTGTAAAAGGTTTTTATAAAATGTGTCAAACACGTATTCTTTAAATTTCATAAACTTGTGTTTACTTTTAATACTTTAGTAATTTTATTTGAATTATATTTATACTCAAATATTCCATAAACATCCTGTAAAATTTCAAATTGCCACTAATGGTTTTAAGATTTATGTTACAATGTCCTGGTAAAAAGTAACACAATTTAACTCTAGAGAAACGAAATTAATAGATTTATCATTTTCAAAATTAAGCTAAGAAATACATATATTTCTCGCATAACATGGTAGCTAGGTTCCTATTAAATATCATGTTGTGCCAAATTACGTTATTCGGGACAAACCACTAATGCAAAATAAAGGTAAAATATTCAAATATTTAAATTTATAAATTTTCTTTAAAAATGAAAATATATTGGATTTTTTTTCCATTTAATTTAATTTATTTTTAAACACTCACCACAATTAGACAAGAGTGGAGATCGAATCAAATCATCACTTATTTCTTCTTTAGGATCTTTCGCCCTCTTTAAAAATCTCTTATTTCAGCTGTTTTGTTAACCCTTATAAGAGTTTGTTTTTCTCTATAAAACGATATTTACTAATTCCCAGCTCCATTCAACTCACAGATGTTCATTTAAGGAAAACTATCCAAAACGTTTCGACAAAATAGGTCCCTCCCATAACAATTCAGTGTAGTGAAATTATTAAATTCTCAATTTTCATAAGATACATCTTTTTTAAAGACGATTTTACTTACATTTTCGACAGTCCTTGTACTAAACCAGCAACTCCGTTTTCTTCTGCAAATAAACATTGGGCAACCATATCCATAAAATCTTATTCCCGATCGATTTAGCACAAATACTACTATCCCCTATCTCATTTTCTAGAGTTGCAAGCAGTTTTCTATTGATGCTGGCTGCACCTTCTTCCCCCACGCATTTAGTATTGATATTTTTTAGTACTTTTTCCTATAGCGATATAATTCCAGTACAAATTTTGTTTAAAGACTCCTTTTAAGCTTTCATTACATTAATTGTGTCAAAAACTTATTGAAATAACCATTTTTATGCAGTACATTTTAAAAGTGCAAACAATATTTATCTAAATGATTGATTACATAAATAGTATATTCGATCGTACAAATTCTACTTGAGATTACACTAAATTAAAATCTATGGTTGACATGTAACGTTGTTTCGTTGTAATGACACATTAACGAATTTTTTATTTTTGTTTAAAATGTGTTTTTTTTTTGTTGAAACCGTACTAGAATGAAACTTAATTCCATGCTTTTAATTGGTTATGCACTAAAGTCGGGCTGAAAGACTACACTAAGAATAAATGGCGAAGCCAACTTTAAAACAGGCTTTGAATCAAATATATGTTGAAGCAAAAGAATATTTCGTCATATCTATGTTGCAGAAAAAGAAGAAAAATGAAGAAATTATATCCACAGCAAAGCCAAAGAAATATTGATTTTTGGGTTAAATTCCTATTAACAGATCATGGACTAATTTACCAAAACTACCACCATCTATTATTTCCAGAGAAGCATGAATTAAATTGACAAATTGAATCTTTTTTTCAATGGGGCTTCAAATTGGTATTTTAAACCTTTGCAGACCTAGTACGTTCCCCAGGAGCTGGTACCACTTTTTAACGCTGCACCATATAGACAATACCAATTACAGCAAGCAATTTTGACGCCCAGTTTCTCCATAGATGGAGGCACCTGAGCTTGACGATAGAAAATTCTTGACGATGCGAGTTTTGTACCAGGGTTTAATTTTGCGAGAGTATCCAAGCCAAACAGACACTCTAAGGATCTTTCACATGCCGTATAATCATACGACATGGCCGCTGTCGATTTTCTGCATCAAGAAAATCCACCGACTTAGGCCAGGGTCGAACCCGCAACCTTGGGTGTAGAAGGCCAGTGACAAACCAATCACGCCACCTAGCCAACTAAAAATAACCAAAGTTATTTTTAGGTTTCATTCATTAGGTTTCATTCTAGTACGGTTTAAGCCAAGAAAAAATGCATTTTAAGCAAAAACAAAAATTTCTTGAATGTGTCATTACAAAGAAACAACGTTACAGGTCACCCATAGATTTTAACTCAGTGTAATCTCAAGTAGAATTTGTACGACCGAATATACTACAGCCAAATTAAAGATAGATTAGATATACGAATAATCCAGTTTTATTGAAGAAAACATGTAACACAAAACTAGTTTTAAAATGACAAACATAAATTTAAAAATAAAATTACAATCGTATGTATATATATTTATGCATTTTACTTCCATTTTTCGTTAATTTCTTTTTATCTTAAAGACCATTTTTGGGGTTTATACTTTTTTCGTTTTTGAAAGATCTGAAATAATAATTTGTGTAGTGTTAAAAAATCAAAAAAACATTTCTCTAGGACGCATTCTCTGCTCTGTATCACTTAATTTGTTGAAGTTCTCTTCTTGATATTTAATAGAAAATATTTTTCCCATTAAGGCAAAGAAGCAGATTAAGGTTACATTATTCTTGTATGTTTGACATTATCATGGATGAAAACTTTTAAAAACTTCTCTTCGAACAAAAGAAGATATACTAAAGGAACATGATCATTATAATTAGTCGAGCAATTTGAGACACTAAATGTTCTTGTGCAAGACTTACAGTAAAGACTGACAAAGAAACAACAAAAGTAATTTGTGTAGCTCAGTTAGGTATCGGCTGTCTAGAGTTTTAAGTACTTGAGATCCCTAGTCATTAACTCTTTAATGATTAAAAAATGGCAGTTTTACCGTGAAAAGATACCTCACACAAATAATTGTATTATACCGTATATAATAATAAGAATACATTCCTATCATAGGGACAATCGTATTGCGTATGCGTGTTTATTGTATTATCTCCACCCCATATTTTTTTTAAATTAAGCTATTTCTTCCTCTCTCTCTCTGTTTCCCGAAATAAAAATCTGGCCTTAAACATTAAATAGAAATTTGCATCAAATTGGAAGATCAAATATATTGACAAAGCTCTGCAGCATTTTAATGCCAAAAACGCTCACTGAAGTAAAGAATGCTGAGAGATATGTGTGGTTGCGTTTTTAAAAATGGTTAATTATTTATAAAAGTGAAATATATGTTTAAAATATTGAAAAATTACAGAAACGAAGGTCTTAAACACTTTCAACATGCATTTCGACTAATATTCTTTTTTTTCAATTTTTAATAAAATTTTTAAGCTAGTTGGATAAACTTATATAATGAGCATTGTAAATACATCTTAAAGTATTTTTATGAAACCTAAGAATTTGTTTAAATTCTTCATAAATTTTGAAAATGCATTTGCTCAATATGTTGGCACTTGTTTATCTAAATCTTCATTTTTGGGAACAAAAATTGAATATTAACTAATGAATATATTATTACCATTATTGTGTTATGACAGTAGAACATTGAAACAATTATAACAAGTTGTAGTTGTTTTTTAAAAGATAATGATAAATGTTTATCAACATTTAAAAGACTATAACTAAATTTTTCAAATTTGTTCCCTTATGAATTGGTTTTTTATGTTTTAAAAATTGTTTTACATATTTATGCGTGTCACAGGTTTCATAATGCCTAGAATAGGACAAATTACCTAATCATTTATTTAAGGAACTCAATAACTGGTTAACTCTAATTGTTTTGAAGATCAACAAATTAATCACTGTTCTTAAGAGTTAACAAGCATTGGTTTGTTTTTGAAAGCTTGAAATATTCCTAATGCGTTAAATATTTTCAAATGTAGGTATATATGTGTGTTTACAGTTAGTTACCGTAAATGTTTAATTATTAAAAAATAATTGAAGTTGAAAATAATGTTGCTTTGTTATCTGAAGACTTATTCATATTCCACCAGGATTGCACATTTTCCCCACAGCTTTACTTGACCTTTCTAAGCCTTAATTTTTGTACTCAGAGAGATTCGTAGAAAGCCATGTTCAGCCTCTTCCATGACATCTTTTTGAGGCGACTTGCTCCACATTAATCCCTAAAGGGAAATTTGCATGGATCTTCCCTAACCGACGGGGAATTAAAACGGTATGAAACCAACCAATTGAGAAGTCTCGAATGGAATATACCTACAAACAAAATGGATTTTTCTTTATGATTATTTAATGTTGTGTGGATTTGTATTGTGAAATGTGTTAGTGTTGTCATAATAAGTATTTCTAAAACTGAAATAAGGACTGACGACTTAAACTAAGAACGCAAACAATTTGTTCTTAGGCTTCCACTACTCTTTTGTGTTGTCATGTATCCGTTCCTACACACACAACGGATTTGAGTTCTGGTAATAAGAAAATGTTGCTTGGGGCTGGATTGAGAATTTAGCATGGTTGTTGCAAAATTTCAGTCACGTTGCCTTTCCCCCAAACTTACCTAGAGTTGAGTTAATAGTGCAATGGCAAAGTAAAGACATGCCTTTTAAGATTATACCACAGATTTTTGATCAGAGCATCAAGAAATTTATTCAATAGAGGCCAGTAATAGGAACTAGTGGTGGCAAGGTCCTTCTCCAGGTAATCTGTTAAGATGCATAAATGATATGGTGCAATAATAGACACTAAAAACCTTCTCTTTTTTTTAGAGAGTACATTAAACCTTCTCCCAGAGAGTACTTTAAACCTTCTACTGCACACTTCTTCATCTTAGACTGCTTGGGTACATATGAGTGCATATCCACATTGGCGATATCCTTGGTCTCTCAATCAGATTGTAGATCCAAGGATAATGTATTGCTAACAGGTTACCAAAAAATACCTTCCTTTGTCTTACTCCAAAAGGTTCAATAAATACCATGATAGTTGGCGACATTTTTGCTTCTGAGAAGGAGTCGTAGATAGTGGAACTGAGTATTTTTTAAACATGTTCAGTTTGTAGTGATACAATCTATATAAGCCAGTAACAACCTCCGCACCATGGTGATCATTTTGTTGTAGTGGTTAAGTTACTCGGTTTTGGATCCAAAGGTCCCGGGTTCTGTCCTACAGGATATTCGCGCCACTTCATTTGGTGACCCTAGCTTAACTAAGAAAAGCGAAACCTCTACTGATCTGTCGTGGCGCCATCTATCCGCAAAGAAAGCGCAAACAAAAAAATTCGTCAGATAAACGTGACGCAAGAGAGCAACCAAAAAAAAAATCGTCAGATAAACATGACGCAACTCATTCAACACACAAAAAACTGAGTGCTCCCATTAACAACTATATCGTTCGTCCGCCTAACCATCCTCTGGTAGGGGAATGTGTAGTGATACAATCTATCAGTAACAACCTCCGCACCATAGTGATCATTTTGGTGTAGTGGTTAAAATACTCGGCTTCGGAACCAAAGGTCCCGGGTTCTGTCCTACCAGATAAGAGCGCCACTTCAAGTTCTTTGATAAAAATATTCCGCGCACTGCCATAACCAAGATCAGTATAAATCATGATAACATAGACGGTTGATCTCTGTCCAATGGTGAGCAATGGTCTTCTACTTCTTGGATCATTTATGAAGGACGTGTGTTCAGTTTGAATATCTCTTTTCCACCTCACTACAGTGTTACATAGCGGGCTATCCTTTCCAAAAGCAGCTGTCCTTTCCAACAGGATTGTTAGTCTCTAACTTTTCAAATGATTGAGCTCATACTGCAAACGTCTGGATTCACCATACTGTGAGGTATTTAAATTTACGGCTTCTTGATACCAAACAATGATTCGTAAACATCGATTACTTCTCAGTAATAATTAAAAGTTCACGATACACCCATGTATTTATACTCAAAAAATTCTGGTTGATTTACATAAGGATTTATAAAACAATGGAAATATCCTAATAAAACATTTTCTGATGTTGAATTAAGTTTGCAAAAACTACTAAGCAGAGTAAGAAAATTTTAAAATTAAATTACGTTGTACATTTTATATTCTTTATGCGAAATACTTTATAAATTTGCTTTTAAGTAAGTCCAGATGACTGAAAATTGGGCAGAGTTCTCAAGATTTCTCATTCATCACACGATCCAATTCCATGTTTCCATTTTATGCGAATAAAATGTGTTCAAAAAATACAATCATGAAATTTTGACGTGGGATGCATGCTAATGTGTGTGAAGTGTAACAATTGTGATTTTGAGAACGCGCACATAAAACATTACGGAGAGGTAAAAGAATAGAAGCAACTAGAAATGCTTCCGAAATCCGGAAATCTTTTAGAGTAAATGAAAAACAGTTTGGAATTTTCGGAACAACAAAAGGAAAATAGTTAAGAAAGCCCAGCTGTTATTTTTATTTGAGTTGATTCAAGTACATTTAGGAAAGGTAAATGAAATTATTTATAAATAAGCATATTTTCAAATGTCTGGTAATAGTTCAAATACTTTCTGCAATGCAATTACTGACGTGGTAATTGAAGCAAAACGTTTAATAAACCTTAATATTTTTTTAATTAATCGTAGCTTAATTTTAAACTTATGTCATATATAACTTTTTAAATACAATTTCGCTCAATATTCAGTTATTATTTGTGAAGTTTGAGTTAATGTACAATAACTGAAATCAAATATTTATATTTTAAATTGTAAAAAAAACAGAATTCTAAAGAGAGGGGAAGAGTAAATTATAAATTTAGAAGGTTTAATAAAGTTTTTTATCTTTATGCTAGGATAGCAGCCATCTTAACTTGTTCCTATGTTATTAGTTAACATACACACAAAAAAGAAATGATACAAAACGTACTATCATGATTTTCATAGAAGCAAATACTAGTAATTTTAAATTTATTTTATTTCTGATTAATGGAAGGATGTAAAGATTTTTATTGCTCAAGACAGTGCAATATTTTTTATACGACGTTAAATGACCCTTTAAATTATTTACATTTCTGTGAAAATAATGCAAAAATGTAAGTCATTATTATAAAAAACACGTTTCTCTAATAGGAAATTTTACACAAAATCTAATATATATATATAACAGAAAACTCTCAACGTAATGTCGTTGCAGCTAAAGTGAAAGAAAAAGGTTTCTTACCAAGAAAGCAATCTCGATTAAAGGATATTAGAAATGTGAAAGATTTGAGAATCAACTATGTTCTATGTAACATATTTGAAGGAATCTTGACCTTTTAAAATACAAGTCAAGAAAACTTTAATGCTGATTTTATTTTACAAGCTTCATGGAAATGTCTTTATTTCGAAGGTTGGGTGTTTTTAAGGTAATACTTGTTTTTAAACAATATTCTCAGAGCTTCACCAGGACACATATATTTCTTCTAGTTGTATCTTCTATTTCTTTGATTCTTAAAATTATTTCATGCAAAAAAAAAAAAAAATTAAGTGAACATTTTGTGTTTCCTTTTGAAAATAAATCTTATCACAAAGAGTTTTATTGCTTTTAACTTAGCAACGATCATTGAGTATAAATATTATTAATTTCCATGAAAAAATGTGTTTGCCTTTTTCAAAGGTTTTAAATTGTTTTATGTTTAACTGTGAATATCTAGAGAAAAATGCATAATAACAATTTAATATACCTATTATACAATAAGTGCCTTTTTATGGTTGCTTATTTGCCAGACATGACATCCTCGTAAATTTGCCTTTACAGAAGTAATGTTTGCCTTGAAGTACATGGAACAAATTAAAAATCCTTTAAATACAATTTGTTTGCTAATTATGATTTGCTGATCGGTTATTTTTTTAACTATAAATGTAGCATTCTTTTGCTTATGAAATATATAATTTATAATCTATTTATACTTTTGTTTAAAAAAAACGACCAACAGATCTGGGTTCATATTTTTTAACATTTTATACAAATTGTTAATTTGTAAAAAAATTGTTAATTTGTGAAAAAATTTGTTAATTTGTGAATTCCCAGGTTCTCTTTAAAGAAATTAACTAGATTTTTCTTGATGGTGATATACTGAATAGTAAAATGTGTGATCGAAAAAAGGTATTTTTTCTCTACTGATGTAGCACTGCTACTAGAAATAATGCCCAACATTGTATTTCTTAAATAAACTTTTTTTCTTCTAAATCTGTTTTAAAAAAAAGCCTTGAAGAAACTTAAACTTAGTGCAGTACACATTGGACAAAGTGTGGGAATATTAACCTCGCATTGTTCAGCTACACGAGGGCATTTGGTGACGGACCTCGTAATTTAGAACCATGGTCCAGTGACGACGACGACATCTGAGTTGGCACTACCCTCTCCTAACTACCACGCCAACGGAAGGACGCGTTTGAGTTACCGACAGATTTAATGTATCCGATTACTTGCAACAACTTTTTTTTTTTTAAAAAAATGGAGACATGGGGATTTTTTTGTTGTTGTTTTTAGATTTTTTTAATACATTTTAAGAAAAATATGCTAAAATTAAGAACAGAAAAATAAATTATTATTACTAAAATGGGAAAAAAGGGGTAAACATTGACAAAAAATAACATAAACGCGGTCCATTCTGTACCAAAAGTTTATGAACAGATTATAATTTTTAATTCTGATGTGTAGCTATGTTATTTATTTTTTAAATGACCGTCAGGATAAGAGATATTTTTATTTTTACAAAAACTAGAGCACTTTACCTTTGTTATTATATGAAATTGATTAAAAAAACAGTGATAATATTCACATAAGGGACTGTAAATATTGTAATAAAACAGTGATTGATAAATATGAAGGTTAAAGCACTTCTGCTATTACTCAAATCATGCACAAAAAAATTGAGCTAATTATATTCAAAATTTTTTGAGCAATCACTGGCCCCGTTTGAGTATTTAAAAAAAACACACACATTTCGAGTAAAACGCGTTTTAACGTATGACATCTTGCTTAAATGAATGGCATCTGCTTTTACTAGAACACGTGTAGTTTTAATTCTACTGAACGTAAAATAATAAACTTGGTATTTTTATAAAGCTAATAAGATGGCCTATAAAATAAAATCATACAAATAATTTGTGAATTTCTTGCAAAATTCACAATTTTAGGGATACATTAATGTGCATCGATCCTCTTCACGACAGGTCTTTAGTGGAGATGGGCTCGAACTCATGACATATCAGCAACGATCCAATATCGTGCCCACTAAGCTACCAAAGTCACACAAATCGGACAAAAACAAAACAAATAGGAAGTAGAAATATTTTAATCTAATAAATATTTAAAATAATTGAAAGAGAACTTTTAGCAAATCCAGACAATGAGCATAAAAGAGCACGACTAGTGAATAGGCAGACAAAAGAAGTAATTGTGAAGTGTTCAGTTATGTCCTAAGTAGTTTTTCCTTTTTTAAATTGTTAAAATTGCTGAATTAAAAGAAGTTATTTATTTCAAGTTCTAGGTCAACAAAATACTACCAAAAATAAGGAAGGAAAACGATAATTATGTTACTTTAAGTAATTAGGTTTTTATCAAATTGTGCCACTTTTTTAAAATACTTAACAGTTTTAATCTATATTGAATGTGAGGCACTGTAAATAAAAATGCTAAATATGCAAGTTGAAGCAATTATCAGTTTATGAAATTGAGGATATCAGTAGTAATAATGATTTGGAGAGCGTCGGCTATATCCAAGCACTTAGTTCTTATATTATTATATTTTATGCCTGGGATATCTGAACTTTTCATGGTTTTCAGAGATATTTTTCTACACATGGACAAATATTCTTGAAAAAAATTAAAAATCAAGATTAAGTATATATATATTTTAATTTTCAAAATAATTTTTTTTTAAAAAAATCAATATTTTCTGAAAATACATAACAAAAGCATGTGCCTTATTCTCACTTATACAAAAATATAATATTAAGTTTATTTCAGTAATTAAATTGCACTGTCGTCCATCCAAAAATCAGCACCATAAAAAAACATCCATTATAATTGATATTTTTGCAAATGTGGTTTGGTAAGAAAATTATTTGTATTGCAGGATATATGTAAATCGTGTATGCATGTAGAGCCATTTACCATAACTAAAAGATGGAATGTCAGATGGTTTCCGAGTACATTGTAGAATTATAGCTTATTCAGTAAAATAATTTTTTTTGCTTGAGAAATTTCAGTATTCCTCGTCCAATGATCCCATTTAAGTGTTTAATATTATGTTCTTACTTATATAATATTTTTATAAAAATTAAAGGAATAATTCTTATTTCTCCGATATGCATTTTCAAGACGAATAAAATTACGTTATTTTTAAATTCAGTTATTTATGATTAGAAACATGAATCTTGTTCGTATGCTTTGATATAAAGAAATGTCATTTGCTATATAAACAGTTACGAATATGTCGGAATTGTTTTATGCATGTGCATCTGATTTCAGTATGATTTTCTTAACATTCTTGTTAGAAGTAATATAAAAAAAAATTGTCAATTCCTATTTAGATTAACAAAAAAAAAATTATTTTAGTTAATTTTTATTAAATAGTTACAATTAATATAAATACTATGTACTCATATTACATAATCACAACATCAAATGGCAATTAATTTTTATTAATTATCATTAAAGTATCGCATTGCCATCCAAAACAATTATGTATATAAAATTTATGTTCAACTGAATGCTTTAAAACTTGAAAAGAAAAGAAAACTTTTGAAGTTTTGACCTAAGTCGATATAAATGAAGCAACCATGGATGCAATCTGTAATTATTTAAATAATTAATTTCAGTCTATAATTTTAATAAATTATAATTAAATTCATATTGTTAACTAAAACAATAGTGTATAGAAAATTCCAGCTCAAGTGAGCGTTTTAAAATAGTAGAAAAAAAAACCTTTTAAAGTTTTGACACAAGTCGTTAAGTCGCCAAAAATGATGCCAATGTGACTGTATTTGTAATTCTTTAAATAATTAATTTAAATCAATTAATTTTATTAATTATAATTACATTACTGTATTGTCTTTCAAAATAAGTGTGTATATAAAATTTCAGCTCAATTGAGTGTTTTAAAATGTATTTTATTACGATTGAAAATTTGATCAATATAAATATTTAGAAAGAGTGATCTAATAGTAGGAATTGAATAAAGACTGAAAAATAAAAAGATTTATTTCGTAATTGTATGGTACATTACGGAAAAAAAATAAATAATGCTTCTAAACTAAATCAGCCATTACCTACCTGCTTCGCTGGGTACTTCATAAAGTTGTACGAATGCATACTGCTTATATATATATATATATATATATATATATATATACAAATTATTGGTATCTAACTTTTACAGTTAAGTACTCGATTCTATTGAAATACATTCTTATAACTCTTACTTCTTGATTTAAAAAAGAACAGGACATCTAAATAATAAATTCTAAAATTGAAGTAGAATTATCTTTTATGTATCATAACCCGCTCCCTCAAAATGTATTTCAACTCAACAAAATAAACTTGCTTACCAAGTTTCAAGCCCAAATCTGATGGTTCTAAAAACGGAATATTTTGTTTTTATCAAAAACTCACGTAATCAACTTTGGCAGTTAAATTCCTTTAGACACATTCTTAGTGGATTTCAGTTCTATAAAACCGTTTTTGTGGAGAGGAAATTTACTTCATGAAAGGAACATGTCTGCCAAATTTCAACTCTGTAGGTCTAGTAGTTGAAAACATGACAATCTACAAAGCCTCTTAAGCCTTCGCAACACACCCCTTGATGGTCGATTTTTTCTAAATTAGTCCATAGCGGATCAGTACTTCATGAAAGGAACGTGCCTATCAAATTTAAGTCTGTTGGTCTTATAGTTCCGGAGATATCATGATGAGAGAGATGAGTCACTTTATATATATAGATACCTAAGTAATATGTGTTGCAGAACGCTATTTCTAAGAAAAAGTTAAAACATTCATGATAATCATCACGTCTATCAAAATTCTTAAGCCCCAAATTTGGTGCGGTGTGGAGTGGAGTAGGATTTCAGCTTTGATGATTAATTCACCGCATAAATTCAATTCAGAATTACGAATTCCATCGCTAACAGCCCTTCTGCTACATCGCAGTAGTCGTACTACATCGTGCGATTAATGAATAATCGCAATCAACAAGAAAAAATATAACTAAAGATTGAATTATTTTAATACCATTATTTTAACGCTTTATAAATCCCTTTAGTATAGAATGGGAAATTGAATTTTAAATGACATTAGCCTGCAATATTGGGAATTATAGAAAATCAAAGTTATAGAAATAGGAGATATTTTATAATGTAATACGAATGAAACATTGTTTAAAGTTATTTTATCTCTATAATTTTAGAAAGTTTCTTGGGTCAAATAAAAAAAGAGCTAAATACAATAAATAGAATATTTAGTCAAAAATATCTATTGCGTTAATTTTTTGTCAACAGTTTCGACAAGTTAAAATAAGTAAACAAATATTCGCATAGAAATACTCTGTGTGTGTAGGTTTATAGAAAAGTTTCAATTATATAAGTATATAAATATCAAAGTTCACAGAAACGTAGTAAAAAATATATAATTGTAAAATTTACATTTCAAAGAAGGTAAATATATTTTTAGAAATTTCAAATCTTAATTCAATATTATTTTCTTTCAATGGGAACACAAATTTAGCATTCAATATTTCTTTATTTATTTAAATTATTTTAACAGTATTAAAAAAAATTTTGAAAATAAATTGTATGTGTAACTTTAGTTCTGCATTGTAGGCTCGACGTCGGAATTTAAAAGGAAAAAAATTCATAAATTAATTGAAACAAAAAAGTATTGATAATGCGAGGAAACAGAATGGTTGCCTACAAATAACTATTCATATGCAAATGCAGAAAGAATTACACATTTTTTTTTTTTTTTTTTTTTTTGCGTTTAAAAGAAATTTACATTTATCTCAAAAGTAAATACTGTATTAAACCGACCAATCATTTTGAAATATTTTCAGAATGCTATTTAAACTAAATAAATTACTTTTTTCGTTTTAAAGCCAAGAAAAATCTAATTAAAGTCAGAATGTATAAAAAGAAGCTAAAGTTTGCATATGGAATTTTCACATTTCCCTTTCAGGAATCTAGTACCACCGTATTTATCTGAAAGGAGATAAAGCACATATCTAGCTTGAATAAAATGGAGAATGTTACTTTATCCTAATTAAAGAAGCTGCCTTAATACTATAAAAATAAAATCGGAATGGAAATTGTACACTTTTTTTTTTTGAAATTATCTAAAGTATGATTTTTTTACATTTATTTAATAATGACTGAATAATTCATTTTATCAGATTTTTATTTAAAAAAAACGCGATATTTGCAAGTATTATTATTTTAAAACAGCTTTCCCTTTGAATATTTCTTTTTCAAAATTACGTCTCTTCTATCCATAACGGAAATAAACCAAAATCATATAGTTTTAATTTCTTACAATTGTAACTAAACAAAATGTCACAATAAATTATCAAAAAATAACTATGTAAAAATTATACTTTTTTCTTTGAAACAGGCATATGAAATGTTTGAAAGCATTGTAATATTTTTGACAGCACTTTTCAATACATTCTACCAATATTCTTTATGTTTGATGTACTTCATTTCAAATATATCTCTGTCAGTTATATGTACTACAATCATTGTTGTAAATGAATTTTTTTCAAAGTACTCTTAAAAGACTTGTTTATCAGTTTTATAAGGCGACTAACTACGTACAGAAACGTAATTTTGTAAAAGCGTATAAGAGAATAATTATTTTGACATTTAGTGTCAGTTAAATTAGAATATGCATATAAATTTGTTATGAGAATATTATTACAATAAAACTTTTAATACAATTTTCGACACAAAATGAAGGAAAAATGACTTACATACTTCAAACACACTCTCCTTTTATTAAAAAATGATTCCAAAACAATAACACTTTGCTATATATTCTGACTTTACAGAGCCTTAACAAGGGTATTTGAGGTATAAAATTTAAGACGATTCTTTCATATTTTAACATATAGAACAGATAACATGCCGGTTTTGTTAAAACCGGATGTTTTAACACAACCACTGGTTGTTATTTCAATAAATCGTAACTTTGATCGTGATGAAAATTTTTTTAAACTTTTAGTTTTAAAAACTACAAATGTCTCCCATGTGTACATTTCTGGTGATTAAAATTGCTACACCAAGAAGGCGACATGCTACAGACGTGAAATTTAAGCGACATGGAGAAGGTTCTGTGATATGGAAATGATTTGCTTTTCAGTGCATTTAGACGAAGCAGACACCTTTTGAGAATGTAGATTATTGCTCGGCAATATTGCTCTCCACACTGCTAGAAATCCAACCCTTTCATAAAACTATAGAATCAATGAAATGTTGAGGGTCATACTGAACAGCATGCAGGATCTCAACACCCACCCATGGCAAACACCCAAGAGGACAGACTAATTATGAGATTGGACATTCAAAACCATAAACTTAATTAGAGCATTATTCAGAAATATGCATACTAGCATGCAATAATATTCACTGCATTGATTTAAACGACGTTGCAGCAGAGATTCAATCACAGCGTATATATTACTTTGGCTTTGAGAATTACCATGATGACGGTTACTCTGGTGCGTAGACAAAGGTTGATACAGAACGGAAAAAATGTCATCTTTTCTGACAAGTCCAGCTTCTTCATATTCAATATTGCATATGTTCAAGGCTCCAGGAGACATCTCACGCATGCTTGTATCTGATATTGATTAGTACGCATGTGGTGCAATAGTTTGGAAAACCTTTATAGACAAATTACATATCTCTTGTTCAGATCGACTGTAATTTGAACGCAGATCAATACATTACTCTCTTCTTGCGTCAAGTGGCTGTCTCCAATCCCCAAGGCCTGCCAGACTCAATCTTCCAACAAAATATTGCAAGGCCATTAATACAGGACGTGAGTTATGACCTTCTGATACAAAGGCATTTGATAGATTCTGTGTTAGGCAGATATTCGATCCACCTATTGAATAACTGGTATATTGGCTTGAGTGACCACCATCCCAGGATGTGTTGCTAGACTTAGAAGTATGCTCTGAGTTTGGAACGATTTACTCTCGTTTGTCATCCACGCCCAGTTATGGTCTTATGCTTTAATAACTGCCACGGTTGTTAGACTGTTAGTGGCAGCTGTTCAACTAATTTGCATCTCTTAACCCCCAAATCTGTTGTAAATTTGACACATATTATTCTCATACCAAAGTGAAATAAAAAAATATTTTGTACTGTTTTTCATGGTAGTTGCAATATTATGGCCAGTAGATAGTGTACTTTGGATCATAGAGTTGTGACCATTCAGGTTCGAATTCTGTATCTTGAATTACTCGTATCTCGGAAGCAACTTTCCATAAAACAATTGAACTATTATCTTCCGAAACCAAATGTCATACCCAAGTATTTTATCGGTTTTGTAAATTAAAACGTATTTATAAACTGTAGATATATTACTGTACAAAACAAAAGAGAAGTCAGAAATAAAATAGATGATCCTCACTTATTCCTTTATGCTTTTCACATTTTCTGCTTTCACTAGGTCTGAAAAACATGTCCAGTGAGGTTTGTCTTCTCCTTCAGAATGTTCCAGAAATGAGTTACAAGATAAAGATCCATGCACACTATGTAATCTTTTCTGTGTTTCTTTCCACGAACTGTGAAATTCTCCTACATTCCCAAGAGATTCCTTTTTATCTCACTTAGAAATAACCTCCTCCCACTCTCGGGGAAACCAATTTCTTGCATAACCTCCTCCTCTGACTCGAAACTAATTTCTGTGTATAACCTCCTCTGACTCCTCGGAACCACTTTGAATAACCTCCTCCTCTGACCCTTCAAACCAATTTCGTATAACCTCCATATGCTTCTGTAACTGTAACTCTTGTATCTCATGTTTTTCTATACTCGTTTTATCTTTAATACTCATCATCTTTTCTAACACTTGACATCACAAACTTTCCAATCATGGTTATAAAATAAATGAACTAACTGTAAATGTAAACGCACACAAACATGGAACACAACTACAACTTTATCACAGTGGAAGCTATCGCTGCTAACTGATTCACTGACTGTGATGGGCGATTGCGTGGCGCGGTCGCGCTACTACCAATGACTCATAAACCGAACTCGTATCTGAATTTCGCCTGTAACTCAAAGCAAATCACTCGCTCTGCCGGCTCGTATCTCGAAAACTGTATGTTGGGGCACTGTATGTCGAGGTACCACTGTATATGCTTTGTTTAAAAGTAATTAAGGACTATGTTATTGAAATAAATGTTACAAAAGCAAGTATTAAAGATAAAATTATACAACAAAATGGAAAGTAATGTGTAATAATTGTGTCTCTGTAAATAGTTTATGATTCTTAATTTCCATTTCTGTCAGCTAATGTATTAGTTAATTTAAGAACATATGTGAATATAAATTTTAAACTTAAACAGATGACTAAGATTTGTATTGTTGCAAAATTAATATTATCATCTTCTATCTCAGCTGCTAAAATATCTTTTAACACCAAATAAGAATAATAGAGAAAACATTTAAAGATTGAGTAATGAGTAACATCATCGTACAGAATTTTAAATTTAAAAGTTTATTGATTATTTATCAAAAATATATTTAGACAAAGTCTTAATAAACTTGAAATGTTTGCTTACTTAAAAAGAAATGTTTAATTATCTTAGAAATAAATAGGATCCATTTATCTAACGATGTTTCTTTTTTAAGATGTTCCATAACACGAAAATGACGCATTTCGAAGTTTACTAACTCCAAAAATACAAAAGCATAAGTGAGACAAGATGATGATTTCAGCGGTTCTCGATCTTAACAGCCCATTTGCTACATAACCATTAAGGACTTGGCTTATAATTGTTAGTCATTTTTACGACCAAAAGATCTTGTACTTAAGCACTCGAAATGGAATGCTATGTTTCAAAGTTTTCGGTTTTAAAAAGTGGACATTTTGTAATTAAAATACACAATGATATGAATTTCCTTGGACAGAAATGGAAACTTTGGTTTAAGAACATATTTCCAGCTATAGGGGCCTTTATTTTCATTCTTCTTGTAATGATGTTGTCTTCTGTAAATTTTCATTTAGCATGTTTGAAATACTATTATAACTACATACTATTTAATGCTAATGACCCCTAAATTAATTAAATATATTTTATGGTATTAATGTAAAGAAAAAGCAGTTATACTTTTAAAAGTTTAGTGCCAAAAACCTTTTGAAATTTCATTCCAAATTGCCTCATTTGTTTTGTACTTAGCTCCTCAAATGGAAATTATTAAATCACACATTAAACATATTTGTTTTGATTTTTAGACATTAAAAGTAATAAAATAATCATGGTGATTGAAATTCAAATTAAATTTCCAGAGATTTAAACTTAACAATGCATTAACTTTAACCAGTTAATCAGCGCTCTACAAACTATAATTTCTAGAATTTCGTACTTTCTTAGCATAAATTAAACAGTTAAATTTATTACTTAATTAAAAAATTGTCTTCACATATGTCGATGATTCAGCCTCAAGTTAAGGAATCGAACTGTTAAAACCATTAAAAGCAGTGTCTAGTCTTGTATAATATGCTGCTATATAATACTAAGGACTCGAAATTATTCGTACACATATTTCTGCTTAGTCCATGTAAAAACCATTATGTCATTAGTTGGATTATTAATATTATTATTTTGATAAATTAAGTGCAGTGTCCAAAGCATCAATCATTTTTCACGACAAAAACTTTCTTCAAAATACTTTTTTCTGCTATATTGCCTTTCTAAAAAAATATATATCTCATTTTTGCTCTTTGAATGTTCGAAAGGAATGTAGACTCAATTACAGTACAGAAATTGACAGAACATTATAATTCGATTTTATTATTTGTAAAGATTAAAATATGATCACATCCTATATATATATATATGTATTAAATTTAAAAAAGCTTTTCAACTTTAACAAAAATGAATTTCGAAAATACAATTGAATAATTTAATTTGAGTATATTTCAATATTATATACCCGTTGAGATAATCATCTGATTTAATCACCATTAAGATACAAAGACGCGATTTCTTCATATTTGACAAAATAGTCAAAGACATTTGAAGTCAGATCGTTTTGTCTAATGCAGTTTTATGTGGAAACAAATTTCTTCCTAAACTTTCCTGAAACCTTTTATAATCATTAACAAGATACGGAAGATCGTTGTAATTCGGCACTAAGTTTACCTTAACACGCTTTCGTCTCTCGGTCTTAAAATGAGTACCTTAATGTTTTGTGTGTTCCTAAATTATATCATCGTTAAAAATTACGAATGAATTAATGCTCCATTTCCTATAAAATATCGTGAAACTACCACTTTCACAAGCCTTTTATTTTTTGTTTAGCTTTGGTACATTCTATGTTCTATTAATATTTTACCAATTTGACTGAAAGATAATACATAATATCTATAAAAGTGTCCTTTACCCAAAGGTTTAGAAATAGTAAATCTACTGTTACGATTTTAGATGAAATGTGTTTATAATGTTAAATTATGTCAAAATTACTATTATGTTTGAAAATAGTGCAGGATTACTGTTTATTGCATGTAAATGTGAATTAACCAATTGCTATGAGACCTTGTAAATAACATGGGTTTTGGGTATCTCGCCAAATTGGCGGATATCAGTTTAGTTGCTAGCCAATTTTGGTAACTATTTTGTCGCCAAATTTATACAAGTGTCACCCTTAAGGAGATATTTATTGACTTCCAGCTCCGGGTGGCTCTCCCATTTTCTGGAATGTTCTACCTCGCCGTGTCTATGGGCGTATGCTGAAATGCAAATAAAAGCTAAGGTCTAGATTTCTTTATTTCAGATCTGCCTGCAGCCTCTGTTACTACGGGTGATTCCACAGATTATGCCGAAGAGATTGCTTCCATTTGGGTTTGAATTGATCGTCTCTGCTGATGAGTACATTGTTGTGTTACTGTTGTGTTGTATTATCAGACTCTGGCTGTTCTTTATGCTCTTCTGAACATTGTATTCTTCATTGCTGATAATAAGAACTATTTTATCACTGTCCTGATTAAAGTCTATTCAATCTGAACCAACAGTGAAATTTGCACATAATACATATTGTAACAAAAGCAAAAAATCCGCTTTTTGTTAGATTTAACAACATAACTCCAAGAAAAAATGTCACTAGTAACTGAGATAAGAAACTCAACGGGCTACAAATATGCATCTTTGTCAGGCAGAAATACTTTGACCTCTGTTATACACAATATAACACTTCTACGCATATACCACACCAAATACAGTGAAGTTTGTTTAATGCTAAAACGCTTAAGACGAAGCGGTTAACACAAAATAATACAACGGTCCCGACAAACTGATATGTAATTTTATGCATTTTTTTCTCTTAATACGAAAAGATTTCACTTCTGAGAATGAACGAAAAACTTAAAACACCAGACGGATTGTTATGCACGTGTGCACAGCCCCAACTATGGCAACCAAAGACATTTTTGAGTTTGTTCAAGTGGCACCCAAGTTGTGAAAAAAACATCATTTATGCAGATTCCGATGATGAAAATGAAATGAATAATGCAGCTTCTGATCCCATATCATACGAAATAAGGAATATCATGAAAAGTATGTGCAGTCATTTAGACGCAAATTCTAATGGGGAAAGAAATAACATGATATCGAACAATTTTTTAACAATTTGATGTTTAAAAAAACAATACAGAGAAAAATATAAGTATTTTCCAAAAACTCAATAAATGTTTTGTTTTTCAAAAAAAAAAAAAAAAAATTATTAATTGCCTTTAAATTTTTACGAATGTTTTTGTTTCATTTATTTTTATTAAATATATGCATATAAATAAAATAAACTCTTAACAAACTTAATTTTGTTGATATGTTTTTTTTAAATTTTCCTTTAATAAAAATATTTCAGTCCGTTCAGTTTCATGTTAAGTGATTTCCAATGTAAACACATTTAAGAGTGGAGAAAACCAATGGGTGAAGTCTTGGGTAAGACATATTCCTAACGCTAGAATGGTACTCATTTCTGGATCAGCACTTAATGCGGCACATTTTGTGTTGTCTCTCCCGAGATATAAGATCCCGTTCGCCTCAGGACAACTTTTCGATACATACTTGAGATAATAGGATGGCCTATTTCCTTCTCAGAAGGTTAAGTGAAACTCTAGTCACACAGGCTGCGATCACTTCAGGGACTTAACACCCCCTCCGGGCTTGAAACCATTGGACACCGTTTCGCACACACACACCACACACACACACGTGTGTCATAATTACTCCTTTCTACAAATAGAGCCTTTATGCCCTTTTAATATTCAATAATTTAAAATTAATCATTTCTGGGGAATTGAAAGTACTTCTTTACATTAATTTCTCGTCATATCAAAGAATTTTACGTTATAAAAATATTAAATGTATTTACTGTGCTCGAGTTTAAATACTGTTTATTTGCATGATTGTAAACATTTCAGAATCATGTAAATGAACAATTCACATGATTAGTAAATGTAAATGTGAGAGAAGAGGAAAAACATTAAATTTACTTTTGAGAATAAAAGTAATGTTTTGAGCTGGTGAATTAATTAAAAAGTGCTACGGATAAATTACATATTGAATGTTCCTCCATTTGCTTATTAGTGCGAATGAATCGTTAAGGACTAGCGAGACAATATCAAATGTTTACTTGCAATGTAATTTTAGAAATAGTATTACGATACTTTTAAAAATATATATTGCATACGAATTTTAATTATTTTCCATTTAATTAAAATTACTTAAAATACATTTTTAATGCGTTTCTTTTTTAAATACAGTGACTTTTTGCGAAGTATAAATTTCGTTTTTCATATAAAAAAATGTTGTTTGCTAAGAATTTCATAATACGTACAATGTTTGAAATTTTATACATAAATTAACTGAAGAAAAATCAAAATTACGCATATTATGAGTTATCTCATAATAATGAAAGTGAACGAAAAGCGTGACTACATTCCAAGCTTTAAACATTAGAAAATGAGTACTTTATTATCAGATGTTGTAAAGAATAAAAAGGAAAGCGTCATTTATATACATTTTGAAAGTAGTAACGATAAATTAAAAAACGTTCACAGAGATTTAGGTTAAAACTATTTACATAATAATGCAATCGAAATATCTTTTAAGTGTAAATCTATGATGACAAATATGATAATGGATTACCAGGAGAAAATGAAGTTTTTTTTTCCAACTGTTAGATTCTTACTTCTTAAGCCAGAAAAATCTTTAAAATCTTTTGTAAAATGCATAGAATAATGCCCCGTCCCCTCTCCTCCTATTCCTCATTTATTGCTTTGTCCTTAGAAATTGCTTATTTTTCCTTATTTGAAAGAAAAAAAGGGGGGGGGGAAATACATATGCATATTTATTTACATTTGAAATAGTTTCAATTCATTAAACTCGAGAAAACCTTTTCTACGCGATAAAAATATCTTACTTCTGCTTTTAATAAAAATTTTAAATATCATTGCAAGGAAAATGCAGTTTATATAGTTATAACAGTTGCCCAAATGAGAAAAGAGAAAGTATGCGATTACGTCAGAAGGAGTGCAGATACACAGGGCCACACCAAACAGGGATATGAAATACGGTAGGAAGTGTTCAGCGATGCTTAACAGAGAAACTTGTTAGTGATAGAGAAAGAGAGAGAAATTTTACCAAAAGTAAAAATAAGCCATATAAAGATACGTCCGGAACGGATCTACGCGCGGTGGTGTGGTTTCTGATTACCGGAGGTTAACGAATACTGGCAGTCTATGTCAAGCACTGTATAGGTCGAACGTCTTGAAACAGTTGGCATAAATTTTCTCATAAGGCCAGCAAAAGATATCGAATCTCCATGCCAATGTTTGCCCACACGTACCCTTGAAACCGAGACAACTTTGAAAATATTCCTTGGGAAACGTTAGAACTCCCACCGTACAGTCCATATTTTTCACTTTGTAACTGCTATGCCCCCTTACCACTTACGACAGTGTTACGTTTCTATTTGAGCGATGAAGAAGCTATGCAGGACTTCCTCAAGAGTCAACTACGTTCTTCTTAGGGTGAGGGCATAGACTTGCTGCCGAAACGATGCGACCTGTGTTTCAACTCCCAGAGCGATTTCTTTTAATTTCCAGTAAAATCACTATTTTTATTGGACTTGTCCGCTTTTCATTTGGGCAACTTTTATCAAAAGGAAATTTATTGAAAATATGTAATTATTATTTTATTTAATTCAGAAATGTTTATATAATATTTCTAGAATCTCAAATATAAAAAATTGAATAGCTATTAATCAATGCATTTCTTTAGTTTATTAGAGAATTCGCTCTAACTGTTTATCTTCCACAATAAAAGATAATTATAGTTTTTGATACATTTCAAAAGTGAAATTTTATTAATTGAATTATTAACAAGAATTTTAATTTTCAGCTGTGTGGTGGTGGTGTCTCTATAAGCCAGTAACTGCCTCCAGACTGAAGTGACCACTTTGTTTCAGAGGTAAGTTATGTGCTTACGGAACAGAAGATACTGAGAACGAATCTCCTTCGTTGGTGACCCTGGGAATTTCAAGCAAACGCATCCTTGCGCAGCAGTCATGGCGATATCTATCCACCGCAAATGCAACCAACAAACCGTCTCACACAATGACGTAACCCACAAGCCGTCCTACAGGAATAACGCAACCTTCAAGCCGTCACAATCTAATGACGCAACAACTCACAAGCTCGCCATAAAAATGATATCATTCGTTCGCCTACTGAATCACTGGTAGGGGAGTGTGTGGCAGTGGAATATATATAAGAGTTTAACTGCCTCTGGTCTTAAGTGATCACTTTGGTTCAGCGGTAAGTTATATGCTTGCGGAACGGAAGGTACAGAGAACGAATCTCCTTCGGCTGGAATAAGAATCTGAGAGTTTTCATTGAGTCAAAGTATTTTATCAATCTTTTATTATAGGTTTTTATTTTAAATATTTAAATGCAAGTCATACTGTGTTATATTTTTCTAGTTTACGACTGCACTTTCAAGATATATCTAAAAGGCCATTTAACTCGAACACAAAAGTTTAGTATTTTAAGTAATTTATACATTTAATGAGTGCACAGCACGTTTTAAAAGCTCGTGCAAGAAATTATCAAATAATTCTCGAAGTTTCAATATAATTTTGAGAGTCAAATCAATTTAGATATATAACTACTAAGACATTCAAAATAAAAATTACAATTAAAGTTCAATTTTCTGTATAAAGGCTGATTTATTCGATTCTTTAAATCACATGCGCAAGAAAATAATCCAGATGTATTATAAGCAAGTACATAACAAATGTCTGTACTCTCTTTTTTCAGGTAACAAAAATAAATATGAGTACTAAGACAGAACGAGAAAGATTGAGTGTTAAGAATGAAATATTTAAACTTTATATATCACATACTGTCTTAAAATTGATTGAAATAAAAGATTGAAATAATATTCAAAATGAGGAATTTTTGCCGAAAGTGCAATAACTCTATGATTATTTTTTTTATTCCAGGTGATACAGTATCTTCCATCGTGTATATTATCGCAAAGTGAGAGAAACTCAAAACCTTAATAAAAATTCCCTATTTTCTTTCACTGAAACAGCCTGAATCAGGAACATTTACCCTGGAAATTAAGGAGTTTAAATTATCGACCACATTGAATGTAATTTCACTCGCTAATGTAATTCTTGAAGTTCTAGTATTGTACTAAAATTATTGGAGTGACTTACTTCTATTTGAAGTCGCTCATTCACCGTTCTGCCTACCTAAGGGTGTGGGGGGAAACACAGTATAACCAGAAACTTCCGTAATAATTATTATTTTATTACTATTCAAGCACACTAATCAACTACAAGTGAAACTACAAGAGGAGATCCTAGGAGTGAGTTAAAGAAAGCAATCTACTCTAAGTAAACAAGCGCAAGTAATATTTTTAATTTAATTTTATTTAATCTATCTTAGATTATCAGTTCTCAATCCACTAATTTATCATAGTGGCAAACTCCATTCTTAACTCAATTTGTGATAATTTATGAAATCTAACCTACGTATCTTCACAACATTTCATCTGCTCCTTCAATCTTACAATTAGAAAACCTTGACTTTATATAGTCAAACTAATCTCCCTATCACAGTTTTTTCTTGAGAGATGGCTGTGAATTAACACGAATGCTAGCCCCAAAGTTTCCACAAAAGGTTTAATAAGAAGATCGCGTACAGATTCGTCACAGTATTTAAAAACAAACTTTGTTTATTGAAATAGAAGAATATTTCTTACATAAGGGGTTAGTTGAATTTGTTACTCCACAATCCACAAAAAACCATTTAATATAACTACTATATTTTCTTACACAAAAACAACATTTTTGTTCCAATGCACGAGTTATGTTCTAATTTAAATTTATATCATAAATTCATTCAAAGTATTAATCGTTATTTCTCCCCTTCAATTAAATATTTAAATACATTTTTTGAGTTTGGTAAATTTATAAATTAATACTACACGGCAAAAATAGGATAATTATTAATACGGAGAGAAAGAGAGAGAGGGGTATGTTTCTTTTTAAAATAAATGCATCTACATTTGAATAAATAGTTACAATTTAAAAAAGTAAATTTAAAATGTTTAGTGTAATAATTATTTATTTTTTTGTTTGCTCAAATTCCAATATTTAAATTCAAATTTCATTAAAAAAAATTAAAAAGAATCCTTTATATATAGTAGCGAAATAAATAAAATGGTATGTATCTCTGTGTGGTTAACTTTTAAGCGCCTAACGATATAAACGACATTATAACAATAAGTAAAACAGGTCTTTTTGATAAAAGGGGGAGATAAAAGAGGCAGGTATGCACATATAGTATATTTTAATGAAATATATAATTTATCTATAAGAATACATGAAGATTCAAATATTTACACTTGCTAGAACTAATGATAAGTTTTAAAAAGGGTGTAATTTGATGAAGAGCATCTATTTGAACTGATAATGGACAACAGGTATGGGTATATCACTCCACGTGACCTCAAGGTTATGCTGAAGCTCATCTACCATAGTTGGTTGCGAGTGATGTCGGGATAATCTCTCAGCAACACAGATTCTGAAAAAAGTGCTGGCCAAGTTAATTCATATTGTATAAAGAAATGTCGTGGTAACACGGGTAAAATATGAATCTAGACAATCCCTTAGAAAAGTAGTTTCTTGAAGATGTTGAATCAATGAAAAAACTCGACTGGAGTACATTATAAATTCAACCATGATTGGCAAAGCAACGATGGCCGGATTATATACCTAGTATCGCTCAATGATTTGGGCCGAGGTTATGATGATAAATGCAAGCTTGAGAGGATTTGCATCTGCTTGGTGTTTCGTCATAAAAATACGTTAATCATAATGCACAACCGACATTCGTCTCAAAATATGAAGTGATGCCTTTCTTATGTCAACGTTCAATACATATCATCAAGGTAGGATTGTGTGTCTGTGGCTTCAGAAGTAGTCGTCGAATGTGGAGTGGTGTTGCAAGCATTTTTGATGTATCATTGTAGGCACTTGTGTATCATTAGAGTCAATTTTCTTCCTGCCATTAAGATGTGTGACATTTCAGAACTATTTCGACAGTCTAGACAAACGGTAATCAACTTAATTTTCCTGGCGGGCCACATACCTATAAAAAGTATATTACGTGGGCTACAACGTGAAGATAATTGAGATAGATTCTACAACGACTTAGGAAACAATGTACAAAGCAACAAAAAAAACTCATTTTCTTAGCTTTTATTTTGATAATTTATAAACCTTTATCAAGTGTACATAAAAACATTAATTTTATGCATTTATTGTATTTTTTGATCATTTTTTGTAATTTTGAATTCATTTGATCCATGACTAAACACTTCGTTTACATTCTACAATAAAAAGAGGATATTAATAGCAAAAGGGTGATAGATTCGATTGCTTGATTGGTAGAATTTAGAGCTAAATTTTTTGAACACTGTTCTTAACAGAATTTCTTAGTGCAATAGGCCATGATCGTGACACACATAAAAGGCTGTCGGGCTGCAGGTTGAGTATCAACGGTATACAGGGAACTTGTCTAACCTCTTTAGTGCTTGTAACCAAAGATCGTTGAAATCTAGCATAATGTTTTCTGAAGCTCCCATTAACCATTATTTTCTTATCCACAGACATCAACTAGATATCAGTACTAACGTGAAGCGATAAACAGCAGTTTCGGTTATTAAATATCTCGCCAGTCAAATTATGGCAAGTGCTTGTAGGAGTTAACACTTCTTGCATTAAGTATTACACGGCTTTTACTCACGAAAATTAATGTGGGAGGAGACTTCCGACAAAGACGTTATTCATTTATATACATAAATTATACAACATACTAGCTGGTATACCCGTTCTTTGCACGGTTGAAACAAAAAATTAATTAATACAGATTGAAGGATAAAAAAAGCTTTCAATGAGTTAATTTTACGTGAATTGCAAATTAAACACAAAAAAAGTTTTTAGCATATCTCAGAGGAACAAAAAATGCACATATGTTAATTTTAAAGTCTAAAAGTCTAATAGCTAACAAAAAGGAATTTTAACGCCCCGTAACTCTCTTGTGAGTCGATTTTGAAAACACTTTTCTAAGCTAATCTCTGCTCAGCAAAACATGATGTTACAAATTGTGCATAATGGGCACTTAAAATAGTATAAATAATTTATATCTGGATGTGTAATATGTTAATAATACTTTCTGTTACATTTATTTTATGTTAAAATTATAATATTCGCAAGCAATGCCGTTCCTTACATTATAATGACGATTCCATGAAAACATAGCGAAATGTTGCCGATAGAGACAAGTTGGCATCATTTTTGGTGACCACGTATGCAACTTGACGATTGATTGAATTATGCAGAAGTTGCTTTGCTTAGCGAAACCTGGTGAGGAGTTGCAACAAAGAGGATAGAATACACACCTTCTCCACAAAAAATACATATATATGCCAATTTCAATAATGATCGGTTGAACGGTGTTGGAGTGTGTGTGTGTGAAGCGATTTCATATATACACACATCCATTTTTAGATATGTAGATTAATTCAACCTACGAGCTGCTATCTGAGGTAGCAATTGTAGTGTGTGTGTGTTGATGATTCTTTATATTTTCGACATACTCAGACTGAACTCGAGATCTACTACTGACGAATTTCACAAATTTGAACCATAATCAAATGACGAAGAAGGCACTTAAGATGGCACCCTTCTCTCGAGACTACAATACTACTCCAATTTGAGGGCTTTCAGCCTCGGCAGTTGTTATTTGCTTCACCGTTTCTGCATGGCGAGTCTCCAATGACACCAGGAGATGACCTTGTCAACTCTATAAAAGAAAAGGCAGACATGATTTCACGACCATGACCTTACAGCCTTTAAAATCGAGACTATTAGCGGAATTGTGTTTTTTTACGGTGTAGAACTGCATTAAAAACAGTTTTATTAGTTTATGTGATAAGGGCTCTTTCTTCTCTTTATCTCTGTATCGTCCCCACGTGTTACGTAAATCCATAAGTCATAACGCTAAGATTGCTAATTTTGTAAAGAATCTAAGACGACAAAATTATATGAGAAGAAGAAAATGAAGATTTCGGCAGTTAGATTTCTTAAGTACCCATTTCCTAAATGACAGCCGTTATCCTTCCAAAATAATTAAAGCAATGCTTTTACGACCCTAAAATGCTCACTTTCACTCACCTGAACCGTCGTTTTATGTTCAGGATTTTACTGGAGCTATAAAAAGGATATTTTCTAAAGAACGGTCACTGTGCTATATCGGTTTTTAGAAGAAAGAATTGTCAAAATGTCTTTGGAACGTATTGCGTAATGTCGCAATAGAGGTTTGAGCCATGATAACAAATAAATCTCACCTTCTTAAACCTGTTTCCTTTTAATTAGTAAACAAATTTTAATTCAGGGATATTTAATTAAAGAAAACAATCGCTTTCCAGCCTGATCCTGCTATGTAAATATAAGCAGATTACTTTAAGAAGATTTGAGCGTTTAATTCATTACAAGGATTTGCTTTAGAGATTTTACCACACACTTATACACACAGACAATTTATTCTATGTATATTTCAATACCTTGATTAGTTTCAAATTAAAAGTGGTTTCGAGTATTTTTCTACGAAATATAAGTTGTTAAAATATTTAAAAGTTTAACATTTTCTTTAAATTAAAAAAAAATATTTAAGAATAACTGTTTGAGAATCTTTAGTCTTTCATCCAGCAAAATATTGAATCATATTACTCTTTATTTATCTAATCCTTCTCTATTTCAACGATAAAATTGATACTACTCATTTAAATGTAAATATAAGTATTAAAGTATTTATAATTACAAAAAACAAACTTCGATTCAAGTAACTATTATTAGTAAATGGTTTAATATTAAGCACTTTTAGAACCGTGATCCCTTCAGAGCCCACACAATCCTATATGGGATGTCGTATTCCTCATTCGGATGCTCGTATTCCCACCAGTGTGATCCAAATTTGGAACGTATGGATTTTAAATGATTTTCAGCAATAAATTTCGGCGTATTTTTTATAGTAATATTTTTAAATTAAATTTTTAATTAAGTTACGCTTACGGAAAAAATCCCCGAACTTGAATGGGTTAGTAAGAGAAAAGTACCTTTTTTAATCAAAAAGAAAATACAAATTATGTATCTCAAATAACTCCATATTTAAATTAATAACGATTAAATTTCTTTCTCAGTTTTTGTCAAAGTGAGGATTTTAATCTGTATAAAGCTGTGTTAAAAGTTCAAATATCATGTCGATATTCAAGAGAGAAATTCATTTAAATATTTAAACTTAGGTTCTTATGGAGGCAGAAGATGCGATATATACAGGGAAAAAACAAAGGTACCGATGGTAAATTTCATGATATTCTCTGTACATATAACCCTTCGCTAATGTTTACTACCAGTAGTGAGTGAGTGAGTGAATGTTAACGTCCCACTGTTCAGCTACACGACGGCTTTGGGGGACGGTCCGCGTAATTTTAAACCATGGTCAAGTGATGCGGACAACACCTGAGCTGGCATCCCCTCTCCTAACTACCACACCACACCAACGGGATTACATTTGAGCTCTCGACAGATTTAACGTGCATCCTTCCCCTACACGGCGGGTCTTCAGTGGTACTGGGATCGAATTCATGACACGTAGCCACGATCCGATGCCTAGACCACTTGGCTACCACGGCCACTTATTACCAGTAGAACTCAATACAAAACTCACAATAATCTTATGATTTTACAATATGAATAAACAAGCTCCTTTGTTTGTATAAATTTAAGATTTTAGGTAACCTTATTGTTAAGGTATCCGACTACCCAAAAACTGTGAATTTTGCCAAAAAATTTACACATTTTTGTTATGATTTTATTTTATGGGCAATTTTATTTGCTTTATAAAAATACCAAGTTTATCATTTTCCGTTTACGTTTACTAGAAACAAAACTACAAATGTTTTTGTAAAAGTAGATGCTATTACTTTAAGCAAGATGCCATACCTTAAAAACACGTTTTACTCGAAATATGATTTTTTGAAAATAATCAAGTGGGGTCAGCGAATGCTAAAAAAGTTTTGAATATAATTAACTGTGAAATTTTTTCTGAAAGTTCTGTATAATAGTAGAATTGTTTTAACTTTCATATTTATCAATCACTGTTTTATTACAAAATTTACAGTCCTTTATATGAATATAATCGCCGTTTTTTAAGCAATTTCATATAACTGAAATAAAGTGCTCTATTTTTTGTAAAAAAAAAATATCTCTTATCCTGAAGGTCATTTCAAAAATGAATGATACAGCAATATATAAGATTGAAAAAATTGAAAATTTGTTCACAAACCTTTGGTACAGATTGGACCGCATTTATGCTTTTTTTTGTGTCAATTTTTACCTATTTTTTCCCATTTTAGTAATAATAATTTCTTTTTCTCTTCTTAATTTTAGCACATTTTTCTTAAAAGGCACTAAACAAAACTAAAAATAACAAACAAAAAAATCCCCACATCTCCTTTTAAAAAAAAACAAAGGACACTTTTAAGGCAACCAGTCGGATACCTTAAAAGATAATTCTCGTGTTTCTTACACATTATATATTTCCCTTAGTGTAAACTATCCAGAAAAACCAATAAAATGTATTTGATGTAATTCTCAATCAAAAATACTTTTACCGAATATTTTAATTCAATTTTATCTCGTACTTTTTATATTGATATATATATATATATACAATTTGCATACATTACTTGTGATAGGAATAGGTTAGAATATTTTTTGTGCATTACCATAGCCTCTTTATTCTGATAATGAACAATTTTGGTTAAAAATTAATATATTGCAAGTTGTACTTAGATTAAATAAGAATGCATGCTTTAAATATATTTTTATAGAAAATGTATGCTTAAACAAAAACTTATTTATCATCAAAACAGATTATTTTACGAAGAAACTGTGCAAAACGAAATTACATTTTCACGTGCATAATTATTTCTAAAAGAAATGTAAGTCATTTGTAACAACCTTAACACTAAATTCCCATAAATGTAATTGCATTATTAAACTGTAGAAGCTCACTATATTACAAAGTAAAAACATGTTTTGTAATTAGAATGTGGTGATGTAATTTTGTTTATTGCAAAAATGCAGCTTTCATTTCTTTTTAATTTTGCTCCGTTATGTAATCCAATTATGCATAAAAGATAAAGAATATTGTTGTAAAGAAAATAAAATCTATACATGGCATTATAATGATTTGACTCAAGCATCAGCTGCAACGTGGTAATTCATAATTACATTAAAAACACAAAAATGTTTTAATGTTACACAGTTATAATTGTATTGTCTTTTTAACTTACATAATTTTATTCTTTCCTGTAAGAAAAAAGAATATTTATTCATACATAAGAAATTGTAAAAGCTAATCTTGAAATTAGATATAGTTGTTGAAAAATTCAAATATTTCTTTAAGTTAGGGAAATATTGTTTTAAAGAGTAAAATTGCCAAATTAATATTTATTTAACTCCTTCTAGTAATGTAACTTATTGAAATTAAGTAATATACCAGGACCCCTATTTTAGTCTGAAGCATTTTTAAATAAATAAAAAATAACACAGTGCTTATAAACTCGCTACATGTTTCGTAATTTTGTCAGCGAAAGACAAATATTGTTCCTTCGAGAGAGATTTTCTTTTTCTTTTTTTTTTTATTCTTCAAATATTTAACTGAAAATTGTGTACTTCTTTCAAGGCAAAAGTGATTAAAACCAGTTTTCCTTATTTTTACAATATTTATATGAAACATAGCAAATAGCACAATGTACACACACTAATATATATATATATATATATATATATATATATATATATTAAACTTTTTCACCTTTACTTTTACTATGCCAAAACGTTTGTCGCTCGAATAAGAATACGTAACATTAAATCGTAAATATAAAAAGAACACATTTTATCGTAATCTCTCTCTGCAAATTTATCAAAAAATACTATAAAAGAAAGTACTTCGAGAAACTGTTTAAATACTTACCTGAAAAGAAAGGAACATATATTCAAAAGAGATACAATAAAGACGTAATTGTATTAGAATTCTTGCATACAAACAAGTGAAAATAAAAATGTTTTCTGGTAAGAGTTTGGTCGTTTATTTTTATTGGCATCAATTTAGAAGCAACTAAATGCTGTCAGCGCTGAATCTTGTAATTTTGAACCCCGATCAAGTAACGAAGGCAGCAATTTCTAGATATTTGAATAATACTAACATCAACAGTTTTGACAATGATTTAAAAAATGTAATAGAACTTTAATGAAAATTCTATGTAAACAATGGAATGAAATTTAGAGCTTGTCAAAACTTTACTTTGCATATAAACACTAAATGAGGATGGAAACTAGGCGTCAAAATTATCTGCGGCGACTGATATCTGCCAATATGTTTTGCCGTACTAAAAAGAGATGTCAGCTTTCGGGGAATGTACTTGGTCTGGAATGGTAAAACACCAATCAGCAGCCCATTAGAAATAAATATTAATTGAATGGGTCTTTTTTCATAATTGCCCTTTTGTTTGCAAATTTTAAACATTATTTGAATCAGAAAAATTGTATTCATGTTCAAAATGTTACAAGAAAAAAAATCAATTTGTATAAAATTCCCCCATTTAAATTAAAATTAAATAATTTATAAAATCTAATTTACAAATTTAAAAAAAATTAATAAGCCTGTTTTTTTCGATTTTGAAAAAGGATTTTTAGAAATTCTCATGCACCATAAATTTCTTGAAAAATGTACGTTACCTGCTTTTGCAACTGCAACCTCATAAGCAGATAGTAATAGAATGCACACGTAACTGAATTATGTAGCGAATGAGTAGAATTTATCAAAATACAAGACATATTTACACCAATGCCTTCCACCCCACAACACATAACAAGCACATTTTAGCGGTATCATATACATAAGCCAATAACAACCTCCGCACCATAGTGATCATTTTGGTGTAGTGGTTAAGTTACTAGGGCTTCGGACCCAAAGGTCCAGAGTTCTGACCTACCGGATAAGCGCGCCACTTCAACAGTTTTTCCACACTTCATTGGTTATCATGCCATAATTTTAACATAGTTTCCATTCCAGCGATAAGGCAGGGGCTTTAACGAACGATGGTTGAGTTTATGGGGGTTCACCGATGTAATGGGTTTAAAAACTATAAAAAAATTGCTTTTTTAACATTTCTAGAATACGGTGGTAATATGATTTCTTAAAATTCGAAATCGTTATAAAGAAGAAAGTGTTAGAAGAGCAGCTGTTCGGTCACCTATTTTGTACAGCCTACTTGATACAATTGACACTTCTATGCAAATATACGTTCATACATGTATAGACAAGTTTGTAGAGTTTTAAAAAGAAACATATATAGTTATTGTATATTTCGTCAAACTTGTTTTAGTCTTTGCCACCAGGCATCGCCGATCGAGGGTAAGTTAACATTTTCATTGTTTTAATCGGACTTGAAATTTGAAATGCGTTTTTCTCAAAATTGTGTTTTTCAAAATTTCCTCCATCATATCTCAAGAAAGGTTTGACCGATCGACTTGGAATTTATAAAGTAGATTCAGCATATATATACGCGCCAAATGGACTACGATCATTCCAAAATTCAAAATATTTCTATTTTGTATAATAAAAACATAATTAAAAAACCCCATGAAATTCGAAACTTTTTCTTCAGAGGTCTACGAAAAAACCAATTTTTGATATTTACAATTGAATACGGTCCATTCTGTGCATTTACGTTTATAAATTAAAATGCCGTTATTTTTTTTTTATTTCAGATAAGCCAATCAGACAGAATCGTGGAGGAAGTGAGCGTCCTTTCTTTCGAGGCGGGTGTGTTCAGAGCGCTCTAACTAACGTTCTATTGGATATTTATGGCTAAACATTTATACATACTCTTAAAATAAATATAAATAAATGATAAAATAAACCTAAAGTTCTATCTTTTTACTGGTCGTTAAAAAAATTATCAAAAAAGTGCTTAAAAAGCAGGTAGTCAAATGTGGGAACATTTTTCACATTGTCCAAAATTTTTACTTTAAATTTATAACTATTTTGACGGTCGATTTGATTAGTTTAAACTTCATTGTTAACTCTCAAATTTTTATTCGTAGATCGGAGTTTTTAATAATGTTATATATATATATATATATATATATATATACAAATAAATAAAATTGAAGTGTCTGATTGTAATTTCAAATTAGCAGCTTTTTACTTAATGCACTAAAAGTATATACGGTACTCATAACAAAAAACCAATTTTTAAAATTTTTGTCTGTCTGTCTGTTCCGGATAATCTCGGAAACGGCTGGTGCGATTTTAAAAATTCTTTCACTAATGGGAAGCTACATTAACGGGGAGTAACATATGCTTTACTTTACTTACTCGGAGAATCAAGCCCACCCAAGGGGTTTCGAGCTGTGAATCGACCCTCCGAGATGTAACTTTATTAAAGAAAACAAAAAGTGTACAAAGTGGTCCCGAAGGAGGGACCCTCCCCACAAAATTCTTGAGAAAAGGGGGGGGGAATACAGATGGAAAGCTTTACAATTTTGTATAACATTGCAAATACAAAAAAAAAAAACACACACACACACACACACAAAACACAAACACTGACGCTGTCTAACTAATGAGACAGGAAAGACATGAAAAAAGTAATAAGAGAAGCGAGGAAACCCCTCCTGAATGGGAGTTCGAGAAAGGGGAAGAAAAAGATAGAAAAGGTCCAGACATTTTTTTTTGTTATATTTTGGAAAGAGCAATAATGGCCGGAAGAACTGAAAGTTGAACCAATACACACCCTGATAGCAGAACTCGCAACAAAATTCCATTCCGCCATCCCAACCTGACGATCAACAATCAAAACGACTATAGAAACCTTCCCCCATCGACACATCGGATGCCACACAGAGCAACGACCTTGCAAAGCCGATTCTAACGAAAATCACTCCCCCCCTGCAAACGTTTTCGTTTCGAAACGAAACGAAAGCAAGATCTGCCTTTTCCTCCTCTCTGGTCTCTCGACCACCACGTAAAACTATCTCCCCCCCCACTCCCTGACTGCCGAAGCTATTTTTAGCTGAAGCGCTTCCAGTCCCCCGCTACTGGACTCTTTCTTCTATTTTCCTCCAACTTAGGTTGCCACCAGCTAACTGTTGAAGAAGCCTAAATTTTATAGGCTGGCTCTTAGACGCACCATATATTTCAAGTCGGTTCAGGAGCGGCAGCAGAGTGGGATCTTGGAAGACGTCCCAAAAGACGCAGGGGGGTGCCAAAGGGGAGGCACCATATCCAATGACCTCCCCTCTCCAAAAGCTTTGCACCCCAAGGCAATGAAAACAACAGAGAGGGAATGCAAACCAGTCATTCAAAAAAGAAGAAGGAGGGAGAGGAGGGAGACATTGGCCAAATGACGAGATCCAGCAAATGGCCGGGAGAAAACCAAATTAATTTTTTGAAATAAAAATGAAAAGGAATAGCAAGAGGAAGGCCAAGAAACAGAAAAAAGGAGGGCATAGCCTATCACAAATGGAATTTGAAATCACAAAGCAAGAAATTAATTTATTGTGGATAGTGCGATTATTAGTAACAGAGTTAACCCAAGGGGAAAGAGCATTTGGATTGGGATTAACAAGATGATGATCGGCAGTGAAGGGACAGTGGAAAACGTAATGGTCGGCGTCCCCGGGCGACCCACAAATGCAATTTGGAGAGGAAAGAAGATTGAACCTGTGCAAGTAAGCGGGGAAAGGGCCATGATTAGTTAGAAAATGGACCAGATATTTAGAAATTGGAGGAATGTTAAAGTTAGGATTTTTAAAAAAGCGTTTGACCCTAAATTGCAATCATTCCAATAGGAGGTCCAAGACTCTAGGACAAATTTATTTAAGGAACTAGAGAGATAGGAGCGAGGAGCAGGGACCGAAAACACTTCACCATCATAAACAGCCTTTTTTGCACAAAAATCGGCGTAATCATTATAGATGTTATTGTTATGAGCTTTGACCCAGTAAAGATTGTAATAGTTCCGGAATTGAAACAATTTAAATTTAATAGAATTGAGATAGCTAGATTTATTTGTAAGATTATTAAGAAAGAGAATAGAGGAGAAACTATCAGTATAGATGTGAATTTTAGTATTATGATGAACTGCCCAACAGACAGAGAGGCCGATGGCAGAGAACTCTGCCTGAAAAACAGAATTGAAATTTTGAATTTTAAAAAGATACGTTTTAAAGGGAAAGCCCCGATAAAAAATACACACGGCGAAACCAACCTCGGAACCGATTTTGGAACCGTCAGTGTACACTTCCCACTCAGATGGGCCCTCGAAAGTATTGATAGGGAAGGAAAGAAAATCCGGAGGCACCTGATGAAGAGAAATATAAGAGTCCAACTTCGAAGCCGGAATAAGACCTGGAAGGAGATCGTTCCTGTTGTTCCAAATTTGGAACTTAAAGTAGAGAGAGCGAATAATAATATGAATGGGGGTAATCCCCGATAGGATATTAAGAGCATCTGTAGGAGAGGTTTTATAAGCTTTGGTAATTTTTAATAAGTAAATCCTCTTAATGGATTTAGGTTTTTGTATCTGGACAGAGGTCAGGAATCCACCCCATACTCCTGCTCCGTAAGAGATGATTGGTTGTACTACAGAATTATACCAAAGTTTCATTAGGGAAATATGCTGGTGATTGAAATTTTTGGAAACACGATGAAAGTTGGAGAAAATCGAGAGGATCTTATCTTTGATGGAATTTATGTGGGGAGTCCAAGAGAAGAGATTGTTTATGTGGACACCCAAGTATTTGTATGACTTGGCGATATGGATGGAATTCGGACCAAATTTAAAAATAGGATTTCTCCTGAAGGTTGAGCTCCCACGAAAGCCACCGCATTGAAGAAAGGGACATCGGAAAACAACAGAAACGCTTTTGGCAGTTGCTATTGACAAATTAAGCTCGGAAAGCTTAGAATCGACTAAACTTAAGATTTTGTTAGTATTATTCTCAAGTTCTCTACGCGAGAGGCCAAAAGAGACTACTGCGTGATCGTCCGCAAAGGCTTGAAGAAGAAACAGTTCAGAGTTCAGAGAAAGAATAGGGTTAAAAAAAATATTCCAAAGAGTAGGGGAAAGTACGGACCCAAGTGGGCAACCTTTATAAATTTGTTTTTAATTGAAAAAGAATTATCAGCCCAAATAATTACCCTGTTAGTGAGGTAAGAGTGAATGAATTTCTGAAAGTGAAGGGGAATATGGAATGAATGAAAAATATTGAAGAGAGTCGACCAATCCACGTTGTCAAAGCAGATTTGATATCGATAAACGTGGAAGCAGTATGCTTATGCACCCGTGTATTTTTAATGTGATGCACTAAATTGTCAACAGCCTCAATGCAACTGCGGTTTTCCCTAAAACCAAACTGAGACCCATGGAGAATTTTATTCTCAGACATCCAGAGAAGAAACCTATTAAGAAAAATTCTTTCTAAAATTTTGCCAAGAGTGGACAACAAACAAATGGGACGATAGGAGAGAGCAGACGATGGGTCACGCCCAGGCTTTAGAAGAAATTTAATTTTAGTGTCCTTAAAAATGGAGGGGAAGTGGCTAAATTGGATGCAGTGGTTAAAGAAACGGAAAAGCAAGTTGGGGAAAGAATTATAAAGAGCTTTCCAAATAGCGTAGTCAATGAGATCAATACCCGGGCTTTACCTCCCCGGAGCTTCCGGAAAACGACGTCAACTTCACTAGGTCTCAGGCCAGAAGGAGAGAGAGCTGTTATTGAAGACAGGGGAATAGAAGGAGATCCTGAAGGAAAATGAGAATCAAGAAGAAGGCTAATCTTACTTTGGAAGGTGGAGGCAGGGTCACCAGTCGAAATCTGATGAAGATAGTAGGACTGGTTAACTTTCCGAAAGCTGCTTTAAATGTAAACCAAAATTATTGGAATTAGTTGAACAGAAGGATTCCCAAGCCTTATTCTTGGTGTCAATTATTAATTTTTTATAGTAGGCCCGAAGGGCTTATACCTGGAGTGCATGGAAGCAACCTCGTCGACCGGCAGGCCATGTTTTGTGAGGGAAACAATCCTACGCTTGTATGCGTTAAGTTGATTTCGCTGGATTCTTAGAGAAT
>BMAO01034585.1:0-19447 GCA_019973975.1 Trichonephila clavata
AAACAACTGTAATCAATAATAATGTGCATGATGCTGAAAACAGGTGAGCAATGAAGTGTCAGGCATGGAATTTTGAATCAGGTTCCAGACAACATGAGGGCGTTTCTGAAAAGTGATTTTTTACAAATATTCATAAAAAATGAAGCAATCAGCTACGAAAATTTTACCTACATATACCAAAATCCCCCACTAAATGCTGTTAATTTTCCATCTTTTTTCAGTACAAATTTAATTAAATTTAGGAATTTCGGATGAACTTTTTTTTAAAAGTGCTATAAGTCCACTTCACTCAAAACACATCTTTTTTTACTTTATTAATTCCACAAAAAACTATTTCTCTGCATTAAACACAATATTATAAACAACTATTAATCAATTATAATGTGCATGATGCTGAAAACAGGTGAGAAAGTGAAGTGTCAAGGCATGGAATTTGAATCAGGTTCCAGACAACATGAGGGCGTTTCTGCAAAAGTGGTTTTTCACATAAATATTCATAAAAATGAAAGGAAACCGCTAGGAAAATTTTACCTACTTATACCAAAATCCCCCACTAAATGCTGTTAATTTTCCATCTTTTTTCAGTTCAAATTTATTTAATTTATGGAATTTCGGACGAATTCTTTTTTAAAAGTGGTATAAGTCCACTTCCTGGAAACACATCTTTTTTTACTTTATTATTCACAAAAAACTATTTCTCTGCATTAAACACAATATTATAAACAACTATAATCAATTATAATGTGCATGATGCTGAAAACAGGTGAGAAAGTGAAGTGTCAAGGCATGGAATTTGAATCAGGTTCCAGACAACATGAGGGTTTCTGCAAAAGTGGTTTTTGACATAAATATTCATAAAAATGAAAGGAAACCGCTAGGAAAATTTTACCTACATATACCAAAATCCCCCACTAAATGCTGTTAATTTCCATCTTTTTCAGTCAAATTTATTTAATTTATGGAATTTCGGACAAATTCTTTTTTAAAAGTGGTATAAGTCCACTTAGGAAACACATCTTTTTTTACTTTATTAATTCCACAAAAAACTATTTCTCTGCATTAAACACAATATTAAAACAACTATAATCAATTATAATGTGCATGATGCTGAAAACAGGTGAGAAAGTGTCAAGGCATGGAATTTGAATCAGGTTCCAGACAACATGAGGGCGTTTCTGCAAAAGTGATTTTTGACATAAATATTCATAAAAAATTAAAGGAATCAGCTACGAAAATTAATTTACATATACCAAAATCCCCACTAAATGCTGTTCATTTTCTTTCCTTTTTCAATACAAATATATTTAATTCATGGAATTCCAGACGAATTATTTTATAGTAATACAAGTCCAACTTCCGCAAACACATTTTTTATATTTAGAAATTATACTCCATAAATTTGCTACTTTATGTTTCTGAAAGTAGAAACACTGTTAATGACATAAACATGTTTGATAGACTACTAGAATTTTGGGCAATGGTAATAAAAAGTGAAAATGGCACATACAATTCAAGTTATCTGAGTATTGCCTGAAGAAATACTTAAACAAAGCATTTTTATTACATTTTACCCTGTTTAATAAAAATCTCATAAATGAATTGGTTTAATTCAATTGCCATATTCAATACTTGATCAGTCTTTGATTTTCCCATTTTCTTGATTTCTGAAGGTGGTGTGGGTCCATTTGGGGCATTGAAAAATATTAATTTCTTTTAACTAATAATTTAATACAGCTTTGTCAGCAGTATGTCTCATGACAAGAGAGATTATAAGCAAATTCTGTTGGTAACAAAAAAAAAATTTAAAGAATAAACCTTTTTAGGAAAATTACAGTCAAGCATGTTAAACATACAGCAACATCAAAAACTCTTTCGAATGTCTGGGGCACATCTTATTTACAACAAAAATTACTTTCAAGATTTAAAAAAAAAAGAAAAAAATTTACATTCTGTAGAGAAAAAGGGACATTATCAAACTGACACATTACTTTGATTGTGTCTTGTTGGAGGTGCATTACAAAATTTAATGTTTTATTAGTCTGCTTTTTTTCCCCCAACATAATACCGGATTGGCTTTTAAATAAACAATAAAATGGGGCCAAGCAAAATTTGACACAATTACCTATGTCAGGAGAAAATACAACACATGGTCAGGGGCCATCACGACTTAAATGCACTTTGATTTAACTTAATTCTTCTGTCAACAGCTCATTCATTTTTGGAGATTAGGCTAAATTTCCTTGAAGAGACTATCAATAGTAACACTAAAAAAAGAAGATACAATTAAATTAAAAATTAAAATAAATCTATTAATGCAAAATAGAAAAAAAAAGAAAAGGAGCACCCCCCTTTTAAATATTCAATAAACCAAAGATGACAGATAAAAATGAAACATAAAAAATAACACACCCTAATAATGTTTACCCAGACCAAAAAATTTTCAGCTACATTTCCCAATGTTAATAATGTTTAGAAATTGATTCATGTTAATTATGTATCATTTCTCTAAGTGCAAGCAGTGTATATAATTCCAACACATCTTAAAAGGATGCCTCATGAAAAAGTTCAGATGCAAATGGCATAAAATAAGCCAAATAAAATTTGAAAACAAGCAAATTATATTTCCCACTGGCAGCCTAACACATTTGCAAATGTATCAATTCGAAAAAATCAAAAGTGAATTGGATAAAAATCATCAGAGCACAGAACACATCTTCCAAATATAATAAATAATATTCTGTGAAGCATTTTAAAGCACACAAATACATCCAAAAATGAATCTTGACACAGAAAAAAGAAAGGAAAGGAAATTTTCTCACCCCGCAATTTAGGCTTAATACCTATGGCCCCTTGCATTCCAGATCAAAAATAAAAATAAAAATTCCCCATTTTACCTATATATACAAAAATCCAACACTAAGTACTTTTAATAATGCTCATTTTGTAAATACAATATTTATTTAGTTCATGGAATTCGGGCGAATTTTTTAAAAAAATTGTATAAGTTCACTTTCTGCAAACACATATTTTTTTATTTTAAAAAGCATACTCCAATAATTACACTCATATTTTTCCCTTTACAATTTCCATGATATTCACTTGGAAAATCTGATTAATGATACACACTAAGTAGTGAACTCCACATGATAAAAAAAAAAAAGACTATAACCTTCCAACTAAACTAAAAAAATATAGAAAAATTACTTTATGTGGTATTAAAAATCACCCTACTATAAGCAATTGTAGTGAATAATAATGTGCATGATGCTGAAAACAGGTGAGCAAATGAAGTGTCAAGGCATGGAATTTGAATCAGGTTCCAGAGAACTGAGAGCGTTTCTGCAAAACTCATTTTTGACATAAATATTCATAAAAAATGAAAGCAATCAGCTAAGAAAATTTTACCTACATATACCAAAATCCCCCACTAAATGCTGTTAATTTTCCATCTCTTTTCAGTACAAATTTAATAAATTTATGGAATTTCGGACAAATTTTTTTTTTTAAAAGTGGTACAAGTCCACTTCCAGGAAACACATCTTTTTTTACTTTATTAATTTCACAAAAAACTATTTCTCTGCATTAAACACAATATTATAAACAACTATAATCAATTATAATGTGCATGATGCTGAAAACAGGTGAGAAAGTGAAGTGTCAAGGCATGGAATTTGAATCAGGTTCCAGACAACATGAGGGCGTTTCTGCAAAAGTGGTTTTTCACATAAATATTCATAAAAATGAAAGGAAACCGCTAGGAAAATTTTACCTACATATACCAAAATCCCCCACTAAATGCTGTTAATTTTCCATCTTTTTTCAGTTCAAATTTATTTAATTTATGGAATTTCGGACGAATTCTTTTTTAAAAGTGGTATAAGTCCACTTCCAGGAAACACATCTTTTTTTACTTTATTAATTCCACAAAAAACTATTTCTTTGCATTAAACACAATATTAGAAACAACTGTAATCAATAATAATGTGCATGATGCTGAAAACAGGTGAGCAAATGAAGTGTCAAGGCATGGAATTTGAATCAGGTTCCAGACAACATGAGGGCATTTCTGCAAAAGTGGTTTTTCACAAAAATATTCATAAAAAATGAAAGGAAACCGCTAGGAAAATTTTACCTACATATACCAAAATCCCCCACTAAATGCTGTTAATTTTCCATCTTTTTTCAGTTCAAATTTATTTAATTTATGGAATTTCGGACGAATTCTTTTTTAAAAGTGGTATAAGTCCACTTCCTCAAAACACATCTTTTTTTACTTTATTAATTCCACAAAAAACTATTTCTTTGCATTAAACACAATATTATAAGCAATTGTAATCAATAATAATGTGCATGATGCTGAAAACAGGTGAGCAAATGAAGTGTCAAGGCATGGAATTTGAATCAGGTTCCAGACATGAGGGCGTTTCTGCAAAAGTGATTGTTGACATAAATATTCATAAAAAATGAAAGCAATCAGCTACGAAAATTTTACCTACATATACCAAAACCCCCACTAAATGCTGTTAATTTTCCATCCTTTTTCAATATAAATTTATTAAATTTATGGAATTTCAGATGAATTTTTTTTTAAAAGTCCACTTTCAGGAAACATCTTTTTTTCATTATTAATACCACAAAAAACTATTTTTCTGCATTAAACACAATATTACAAACAACTGTAATCAATAATAATGTGTATGATGCTGAAAACAGATGAGAAAATGAAGTGTCAAAGCATGGAATTCGAATCAGGGTCCAGACAACAATAGGGTGTTTCTGCAAAAGTGGTTTTTTACATAAATATTCATAAAAAATTAAAGCAATCAGCTACAAAAATTTTACCTACATATACCAAAATCCCCCACTAAATGAAGAATTATTGAATTATTTCAAAATCATTTCAGAATTATTTCAAAATCATAATGATCAATACAGACACAGAGCAATAAATCAGTAATTCATGGGTACTTTCAAAAAGAAATCTATTCAAATCATTTTAGAAATAAATTTTAAATGAAAATGAAATGCTATGCTATGCCAGACAAAAATAATAACCTTCATTAGAATTTCAGTAAAATAATGAAAATATACAAGTCGTACTTATTAATTTGGATACAGGCACCAGAGCAGAAATTTTTAAGTAATTATTCATGCATTTTAAGTTTTAAAAAAGCAAGAAATAAGTTTTCACCAACATATAATACATTAAAACTCATATATATGTTTAAAAATTATTTTCAGGGTTTTATTTCATTACAATAAAATATATTCCCACTCTTTTATATTAAAGATTTACAATTCAAAAATTAATTGCAATTTAGAGCTTTATTATTAAAAAAAATAATAAACCAAAAGATATAAACTATTTGAGGCATTTCATTACCACTTCCGAATACTCTCCAGATCATCTTCAGATATCATTGCATCCAGTCATCATTCAAAAACTTGTATCCTGTATATATCTTGTCACTTTTCATTTTATTATGGAATACTTTGCTGAGGAATAACTTCTAGAAAAAGACAGATTAAGTTACAAACAAAATATTTATTTCATAAGAGAAAATCACTTAAGATTTATTTTAGCCATATATGTAAGATAAAGGCTTAATGACTTATCAAAAAGTTCAAATATTACAAGTTACGTAAATAAATTGTACACATCATTGGTAGATAATACAAAAGAATGCATGTTTGCAAGAATAAGCAATTTAATATTTTACAAACACTAAAATATAATGTTATATAATATGAGAAAAAATATTAACACTTAAAATTTACTTATTTTTACAATTTAAGACATTCGTTGACAGAATAGGAAAATAAAAATTTTAAATATTTTGAAAAGTTTCTCTTTCTAAATATTCCATAAATTAAATGTAATCTAACAAATGAATATCTTTTATAATGATGACTTTGCAATACTTCTGGAAGAAAAAAAAAAAAGACTTAAAATTGGCAAAATCTATATTGACATTAAAATCTTACTATTCTATGCAAGAAATAGCAACAACAAATCATGACCATAAAAATTTTCTAATTTTCAGTCATAATCTTTTTCTTTAGCTGTTCCAAAAATGTAAACTCTATGGCAAACAACAACAAAAAAATCATAGCAGAATAGATTTATATGAATCATTTGCAATGACAAAAACAAAAATTCTGGCGGCACATTCAAGTTTTAAACCAACCTCTATTAGCTAAGTACGATTCTACTCCAAATTCTCTACTCATCTCAAACATTTTAAGTCAAAATTAGAATGCACATACGTTAAACACATTTTAAATCTCATGTGTTTTACTGGCACACTTAAGCAAAAATAAAAGAAAATCGTATGAAGTGAAAGATAATGGAAACAAAGATGCAATAGGTATATTAGTCAAGCTCTCTTAGACTTTTACCAAAAACGAAAAATTGGTTATTTATATAAACACAATAACATATTTGGTAGTATTTACCATGCCAAATGTTTTACTTCAAAACTTCTGAATGTCAACAAAATGTGAATCTTGTGGGTCAATAAGAATAAATAAAAAATATTTAAATACTTGAGGAGAATTGATTGATTGATTGAAAGGTTGAAGGGATGTAGAGCAACACAGGCTATGATCCCTCAAAAGAAAAAAAAGAAAGAAAGAAACAGAACCTAATAGCTTAGTAGATATTAAAAAATTTCATTCCCCTTAAAAAGGCTCTAAATGTTGATTTATTATTCATTGCTCTTTCCAAAACATCTCTAAACGTGATAGTGGAATGTGGATCGATACGGAGAATAAGCCAGAGATTATTACGATGTCTTGTGTATCTGCTACAGTTTAAAATGATGTGATCCAAATCATTTATACAATTACATGTATTACACATTGCATTATCCTGTAAATTAAATTTATGTAAAAGGCCTGGAGTTATGATCATTTTACTGAAGATTCGAGTGCTCAAGATTTCTTCTCTTCGATTCTCTGTCCACTTTGAAATGATATTGTTGTGAATAAAAAGGATTTATGTTAATGAGTGGCTGCATGGCGCCACGTTTTTGTAACTGTGAAGTGGTTCTGTGACGTCACTATGCTCTGTATATAAAACGGGTGAAGCAATCACATGTGCTTGCTCGCTCGGCAGTTCTTAATAAAGTTAGTTTCTTTAAATTGCTGGCTGATGAATGAATCACTTTCCAACAACGCCCAGCATCTGGTAGATGCAGCCCACAGAATTTAAGAATTAATTGTGTTCCTAACATAATTAGTGGCGCCCAACGTGGGGCGAGGCTGTTTGTTGGAGGTGAAACTGAAACCGAATTACGAACTATTGAACTTTGAAATTTTTGAAATATAAAAATGAAAGATGCCGAGCAAGAATATTTGGACGATATGGAAGACGCAGAAAACTACCGTGACCGCTAAATCGAAATGTATTCCCGAGTAGATTCGAAAATACAAGAAACTGCTATTCCAACCGAAACTGAAAAGAGAAGTTTCAAATTACCGAAAATTGAATTGAAAAGGTTCAGTGGCGAAGCTAAAGACTTTTTGGCCTTTTGGAGTCAATTTCAGAAAATTCATAATGATAAAAGCATCGCGCCGGAGGACAAGATGCAATATTTATTGCAATCCGTAGAACCAAAATCGAAAGCAGAACGATTAGTGTTGAGTTTCCCAGCGACGGCGGAAAATTACCCTAAAGCCATTGATCAATTAAAAGAGATACGGCCGTGAAGACTTGCTCGTACAAATTTACGTACGTGAACTGTTACGTTTAGTTATGAAGAACGCTGCGTCTGGAAGAACGAAAACTGATTTGTCCGCCTTGTACGACGAACTCGAAGGAAAATTACGATCGTTGGAGAGCCTTGGACGAACGCAAGAAAAATATGCAGACTTTCTAACACCGTTGGTAGAATCCTGTTTACCCGAGGAAGTCCTAGTAGCCTGGGAAAGAAAACGGAATTATGAAACAGAAGTCAAAGGATCACGAAATCTAGAACATTTAATGACTTTCCTTCGCCTGGAAGTTCAAGGGGAAGAGATGGTGCAACTGGCTAAATCCGGTTTCGGCCCTACTATCCGAAAGAGATCCCACAACCGAAAGGATGAAAACAACTGAATTAATGACTGCATCAGCACTGGTGAGTTCTGAAAGTGCTTCAGGTAAGAAAGTTAATAACTGTATTTTTTGTGAGAAATGTCATCCGAGTGAAAAATGTTATAATGCTAGAAAAATGTCTTTTATTGCTAAGAAACCATTATTAAGAAAAGGTGCTTGTTTTATATGTTTAAATAGATCTGGTCATTTAAGTAAAAATTGTGATGTTAAACATACCATTAAGTGTTCTAAATGTAATTATTCCCATTTTGAAATTATGTGTCCAAAATTAGATAAAAATTATGATCAAAAGTGTTCCATAAAAACTGAGAATTCTCTATCAAGTAACTGCAACAGAAACGAAAGTATTTACTTTCAAACTCTCTGCGTTTTCATTCGGATCAAAGGTCGGGAAAAGAAAGTACGAGTTCTCATTGATTCCGCTTGTGAAAATAGCTATATCAGTGAAAGTGTTACTAGTATTTTGAAGGCCACTCCACTTAGAGAGGAAACTATAATTCATTCTCTCTTCGGGGAAATGAATCGAAACCTAAGCATCACGGTGTGTTTTCTATTGAGGTTAGTGATTTAAAACGCTCTTATGAATGTAGTTTTGAAGCGCTATCGGAAAAGAAAATATGTGGATTTATTTCCAAGATTGAGGATAAGCGTATTCTAAATGTGTTAAAGAATAAAGAAATTATTTTATCGGACTTAAATTGTAAGGAAACTGAAATTGGACTTATGATTGGGGCTGATAATATAGGAAAATTATTAACTGGGAACTTAATAGAATTAGATTCTGGCTTAACAGCTATTGAAACTAAACTAGGATGGACGGTAATTGGAAAATTAAGTTCAATTGTTAAAAACGAGATGTTAACGACATCGTCGTTGCATGTAAGGAATGTTAGTGTTAAAGAATTATGGGAGCTAGATGTTTTAGGAATAACTGATCCCTTACTTAATGAAAATACTAGAGAAAATTTTGATTTAACAGATTTTAAGAATAAAATGAAAATTCTTCCCGATGGAAGATATGAAGTGACACTCCCATGGAAATGTAACTCTGAGAATTTACCCAGTAACAAAGAACTAACGTGGAAAAGGCATTTACGGATGATAAATAAATTAAGAAACGGTAAATTTTTTGATGATTATAAAAGTGTGTTTAGGGAGTGGGGAGATTTAAATATCATTGAACGTGTGCCGGAGGTAGAATTGAACAATGAATGTCATTATTTACCTCATAGGCCAGTGATTAAATTAGATAGTGCGACAATGAAAATACGTCCAGTATTTGACGCCTCCGCCCATGAAAAAGGGAAACCATCTTTGAACGACTGTTTATGTAAAGGCGTAAACCTTATTGAACCAATACCTGACATTTTAGATCGTTTTAGAATTTATCCAATTGGAATTGTAGCCGATATTGAAAAGGCTTTTTTGATGCTCTCTGTTGCACCGAAAGATGGAGATTATCTCGGATTTTATTTCCCATGCAATGAAAAACAATTAGTGTACAGACATTGTCGAGTTGTATTTGGGGTGTCTTCCAGCCCTTACTTATTGAATGCATCTATTATGCATCTTTTAGAAAACTGTAGTCCTGAATATAAGGAAGTTGCACAAAAGTTAAAATCTTCTTTTTATGTTGATAATTGTGTAGCTGGTGTTTTCAGTGTTGATGAAATAGAGATATTTATTGAGAAGGCTAAATTAATTATGTCGAAAGGATGTTTTAATTTACGTACTTTTGAGAGCAATGTGGCAAGTAGAAGTGTTGATAAACACTCAGGCGAAACTTTTATTTTGGGTATCATTTGGGACTTGGATAATGATGTTTTGAAATGTTGCAAGAATTTCGAATCATTAACGTGCGAAACGAAAATAACCAAACGATTAGTTTTGTCTACTGTACAAAAAGTTTTTGATCCCATTGGGATGTTGGCGCCGTCTACATTTCTTCCCAAATTAATACTACAGGAACTATGGGAAATGAAAATTGCATGGGATCAGGAACTACCTCAGAATATTGTAAATAAATTTATGAAATGGTATAAGGAAATTCAAATTTTAAAAGATGTAACTGTGCCACGTTGTATGAAAATTGATATTTTAACTGAATTGCATGTATTTGTTGATGCAAGCAAGGGGTCATATGCGGGTTGCGTCTTTGCTCGATCAATAGTTGATTCTAGAGTTAGCGTAATTCTCATTAGAGCGAAGTCTAGAGTCGCTCCTCTGAAACCTTTGAGTATACCGCGTTTGGAACTAATGGCTTGCTGTATAGGTGCTCGACTTTTAAATTCTATTTTGAAAGAGCTTAATATGCCGGACTTGAAAGTTACTCTTTGGTCCGATACTACAACAGCACTTTGGTGGATTAAGAAATATGGAAATTGGTCAGTTTTTGTAGCTAATAGGGTAAAGGAAATTAGGCAACTGACTCAAATTCAATCATGGAAATATGTCCCTGGAAACATGAATATCGCGGATTTACTATCACGTGGTTGTTCTCCACGAGAAATGCTTAATTCTAGATGGTGGGAGGGGCCATCCTGGTTGAAACAAAATTCGGAATTTTGGCCAGATGGTGAAATCAGTTGCGAACCTCAAGAAATTAACGTGGAGAGAAAGAAAACTAGAAATGCGAATGTTGATCTAGCAAACGATGCACCCCCTTTGCTTTTATATAATGTCTGATTATGATAAAATGATTGGAGTATTTGCTTGGGTTTTGAGATTTGTAAATAATTGTCGCAAAGACTATAACAAATGTAAAGAACATGAACTCTCTGTTGCTGAAATTGAAAACTCTGAGAAACAATTGATTCGTTTAACTCAGACATATTATTTACCTGATGTTGAATCTTTAAAATTTGTTACTTTTATTGATAATATTTTAAGGGTTAAGTCTAAAATAACCGAAAGAAATGATGAAAGTTCTTTTTTGTATCCTATATTGTTACCTGATAAATGTGAATTTACAAAACTTTTGATTAGATCTATACACAAAAATAACTGTCATGCTGGAATCCAAATAATGCAATCATTAATTAGAGAAAGGTTCTGGATTATTAGATCTAGAAAAACTATTAGGAGTATTTTAAATAAATGTGTTATATGTGCTCGTTTTAAAGTGAAATCATTGTCAAGCGGACCATCACCTTTACCACCAGACCGAGTGACTGATTGCGCGATATTTGAAGTTGTAGGAATTGATTTAGCTGGACCTTTGTTTTTAAAAACTGGCGAAAAGGTATGGATTGCATTATTTACTTGTGCAGTCTATCGCGCGCTCCATCTTGAATTAGTAAATTCTCTGTCTTCTGATGCCTTTTTGCTAGCCCTTAGGCGTTTCATTGCCAGGCGCGGGAGGCCCAAGATAATTTACTGTGATAACGGAACCAATTTCCGGGGTGCTTTCAGTGACCTTGCGAAATTGGATTGGCATAAGATATCGAGAGAAACATCAACTCAAAGAATAGTTTAGAAATTTATACCACCCACCGCCGCATGGTGGGGAGGCTGGTGGGAAAGGTTGGTTCGCCTTATTAAAGAACTATTGAGACGTTCTCTTGGAAAATCAATATTGACCTATGAAGAATTGTCGACAGTAATTTGTGATTGTGAATTTTTAATTAATAGTAGACCTTTAACTTATATATCTGAAGATCCACAGGAATTGATCCCTCTCACTCCTGCAATGTTTTTAATAGAAAATCACTGTTCCGATACTACCGATATTGACGAATTAAATTCACGAGACTTAAGAAAAAGAATGAAATTCAGAATTAAACTTTTAAGTAATTCAAGAGCGTCTTCGAAATTTCACAAATCTGCTTTATCCAACAGATGGCGTTGTTTGCAACTCGGATGACGTCATAAAGATAACTTTTGTTTTCTGGAAACCTATCGTTACTATAGCAACGGGGTGTGGTTCAGAAATGATTGACAGATGTAGTCGGTATGAGAGCGCATGCGCTCTTTGAAGAACCAGATCGAAGAGAGGGAAAACGTGTCAGCAAACGGGTAGGGGGGTGAGGAAAGAAGGAAAGAGTTTTCTACAAATAGTTTCAACGTTTGAATAAGGTTCTGTCACTGCCGCACAAAATTGGGTGCGGAGACATTTTTTTTTGAAAGCCGTGCTAGTGGATAGGTATCAAAATGTGCATTGCATTTCTAAGTATATATAGTTCTGGAATCTACTCAAAAATACATTTTTCTGCAGAAATGATGAGGCTAATTATTCTAGATTTGTCGGAAAACATAGGATATATTTGCTTAATTTGGGTGTAATTATTATGTGAGTTTTTCCCATTCATATGGAAAATAATTGAGTGTAATGCACTTGATATTTTGTCACATGAATTATTGTATTTCAGGGTAGGCCTTTGAGTACAACATTTTTGAGGTAATTCTATTGTAGAATTTTACTGTTTCCTAGTTTCGGATGACATTTATCCCTTTTTGTGGAAATTGGTATTGTAGTTTAGAAATCATGTAATTAATTTCAACTTTTATATAAAATCCTCGATATAAGGCTCCGGATTTTTAGGGGAAAAACGTTCAAATTACCTCTTGACAAATACGTCTACATTGTCTTGGGTATCATAAACAATGCCCATAAGAATAAGAAGGGAAACGAAACATGGGTGGGGGTTTTAATTTTTCGACGAAGAATTTGGTAGATCTTTATTTGAAATTTAGAAAAAGTATTTTTTTTCGAATTTTAGGGGATTTATTTGTTTTATTTAGCTTTGTTACCTTTATTTATTTATCGATCTAATTCTCTTTGTTTGATAGAAATATGCGAAATTTTAATAAGTTTCTTTCTGCTCATATCTCTTAGATACAAATTGTATTTGAAATTGTCATAGAAGGATGCTTATTATGGAAATAAAGTTTCGATTTGAATCTTTAAAAAGAAAATGTCATTTTTCTTAGAAAATTATTAACTAGAGCACTTTTTTGTCGGTCCTTTTTTAACAGCATTCCATTTCTTGTTTTACAAATTAATGCTGTTTCCAATCAGGGGCATAGTTACCGCATATCAATGATACGGGGCCCCAAGCTTTGAGGGCGGGCACCCAAACGTGTAAGCAAGAAATCGCAGGGGTGGCCTTAGAGAGGGCCCTCAAAGATGATACAGGGAACAGCTCCGCCAGTGTTTTCAATACTCATGAAAATGTGACACAAATTTCACAGCCTTCAATCAAATTATTATATTCATTGAATTAATTTTCAAGCTAAGATTCCTTTTTTTATTTCCTACGTGCAACGTTTTCAGAATATTTATTGTATATAGTCTGCGTTTGTACTCTCATGTTATTTTTAGTGTGGCCGATTATAAGCGGAGATAAAATCGGTGCATTTTTGTGATCGGCTCTTTTATTTTGAATTTTTACTGCTTTGATCTTTTCTAGTGACACGATTGCGATGCTTAAATTCCCCAGAGGAGCGGTGTGGAGAACAGTAGTGCGCTTTTGAAATCTGATGTTGCTATCAATTTTTTCATGAAATTATCTTAATAAGACTCATGATTTACAGAGGAAGTTCTTCAGTGAATTCACGAGCATGTTTATGATTGTTGTCTTGGATATCAAAAATAAAGTCCATCGGGCTAAGAAGAGGGAAGGGATTTTAAATTTTTTGAAGAAAAATTTAGTATATCTACAGTTGGGACTTGAGGAAAAATATAATTTCCGAAGTTTTATTTTTGTAGAGAGAAGTAGTGGAGGGAGACGATATATATATCTATATATATAAAGGAGAAAAGCGACTGAGACTGACTGACTAATCACAAAATCTCTGGAACTATTCAACCTACAGACTTGAAATTTGGTAGACATGTTCCTTTGATAGAGTAGACATCAGCTAAGAAAGGATTTTCCGAAATTCGAAACGCAAGGAGCGTTACGGGGGGTTAAGGGCTTTAATAATAATTGTTTCCATGTTTAAACTACTTGATGTACAATCTTGAAAATGGGTAAGCGAATTCCTTTCAGAGAGTAGAGATCCGCTACAAAATGAGTTTGCTAAAAAAACGACCTCCAAGTGGCGTTGCAGGGGCTTAGAGGGCGTTATAGATAATTATTTCTATTTTTAAACTATTTGACGCACTGTCTTTAAATTTGATATATAGATTCCTTTCGTAGAATAATGATCAGTTACAAAACGGGTTTTGTGAAAACGGATTTCTAAGTGGCGTTGCGGGGGATTAAGGGGCGTAATAGATAAATATATCCGTTTTTAAACTACTTCACCTACCTGCTTGAAAATTGGTAGGCAAGTTTCTTTCCTGGAGTAAATATCCGCTACAAAATGGGTTTTGAGAAAATTGACCCCCAACGGGTGTTCTGGGGGCGGGGGTTTAAGGGGCGTAATAAATTCCTATTTTTAAGTTATTAGACGTACAGTCTTGAAACTTGTAAGCAGATTCCTCTCATAGGGTAGAGATACGCTAAAAATGGGTTTCGTGAAAATTGCCCCCAAGTGGCGTTGAGGGGACTTAAGGGGCGTTATAGATAATTATTTCCATTTTTAAACTATTAGACGCACAGTCTTTATATTTGATAAAGAGATTTCTTTCATAGAGTAGATATCAACTATAAGAAGGTTTTGTGAAAACAGACCTCTAAGTGGCGTTGCAGGGTAATAAGTGGCGTAAGAGATAAATATTTTCGTTTTTAAACTATTTGACCTACCTGCTTGAAAATTGGTAGGAATGTTTCTTTCATGGAGTAAATATCCGCTACTAAACGGGTTTGGAGAAAATTAACCCCAAGGGGTGTTGCGGGGGGTTAAGGGCAGATATAAATTTCTTTTTTTAAACTATTAAACTCAGTCTTGAAATTTGGTTAGCAGATTCCTCTCATAGGATAGAAATACACTGCAAAATGTGTTTTGTCAAAATCGACCCCTAGGTGGTGTTGCGGGGGTTCAAGGGGCGTTATTGATAATTTTTTTGCATTTTTAATTAATTGGACGCAGTCTTCAAATTTTGCTAAGCAGATTCCTTTCAAAGAGTGCAATTCCCCTACAAAATGGGTTTTGAGAAAACAGACCCAGAAGTGGCGTTGCGGGGGCTCAAGTGGCGTTATAGACAATTATCCCCATTTTTAAACTGTTCGACGTACAGTCTTTAAATTTGATAAGCAGATTCCTTTCGTAAAGTAGAGAACCGCTACAAAATGGTTTCGCGAATATCAACTACTAAGTTTAATTTCGGGAGATTAAGAGGCGTAATCGATAAATATTTCCATTTTTAAACTACTTGATCATCCTGCTTGAAAATTGGTAGGCATGTTCCTTTAATGAAATAGAGTTCCTCTAACAAAGAGTAAAATGAAAATTGACCCCTAAAGATGTTTGCGAGGGGTCAAGAGGAGTTACAGAAAAAAATTCCCGTTTTTAATTGTTAGACCCGTATACTTGAAATTTGTTAAGCATGTTTCTTTTGTTGAATAAGGATCCACTAAGAATAAATTTTAAGCAAATCAAGTTCTGGGGGGTTGCAGGGGGTTACTGGGACGTATTGACAAAAAAATTACTTTTTTCGAGCTACAAGGACTATAATAATGAAATTTGGTTTGCATTTTTCTTTTGTTGAATTGGAAATCCGCTAAGAGCGGTAATTTTGGAAAACAGCTCTCAACGGGATTACGGGGATATTTATAGTAAAACTTTTGCTTTTTTCTGCTAGATTTAGACTTTGAAATTTGGCTTGCATGTTCAATTTACGGAGTAGAGATCCACCGAAAATTGGTTTTGCGGGAATCCACTTGGTTTTTGAGTTACGAAAGAGCAAACATCATTCTATGCTTCAATTTTAGAGATTTTTAGAAAATAAAAATTAGATGACTTCTGCCCCTTTTTTTATCAACAGGTGACAGTTACAGGTATAAGTATATTTCTCAATTCAATCGAATTCTTAATGCTAGGACTTGGATATCAATAATTTATACATATATAAGCAGTAAAAATTTATAAAACATCATGAAATACCCAGCGAAGCGGGCGGGTAACAGCTAGTATGTATATATATACACGTATATATACGTGTATATATGAATATATATATATAGTGTAATAAAAATGGAAGAAACCAAAAAAGTCAATGGACTAAAAAGGATACCTATTATGATTTCTAAAGCTGTTACTGAATTAAGACCAGCAAATTTGGGTTATATATATATATAAAGGAGAAAGGCAACTCACTGACTGACTGACTAATCACGATATCTCCGGAACTATTCAACCTACAGATATGAAAATTGGTTTTTAAACTATTAGACGTACAGTCTTGAAATTTGGTAAAAGATTCCTTTCGCAGAGTAGAGAACCGCTACAAAATGGATTTCGCGAAAATTAAACCACAAGTTTCATTTCGGGGGATTTAGGGGCGTAATGGATATAAGTATTTCTGTTTTTTAAACTATTATACCTACCTGCTTGAAAATTGGTGGGCATGTTCCTTTCATGGAACAGAGTTCCATTAAAACGAAAATAAACCCCAAGGAAGGTTGCGATAGGTCACGGGGAATTATGGGGAAAAAATCCCGTTTTTGAATTGTTAGACCCACATACTTGAAATTGGTTAAGCATGTTTCTTTTGTTGAACAGGGATCTACTAAGAATGTATTTTAGGAAATCAACTCCTGGGGGAGCATGGGGTTACTGGGGTGTATTGACACAATATATTTCCTTTTTCGAAATACAAGGTCTATAATAGTGGAATTTGGTTTGCATTTTCCATTTATTAAATTGAAATAAGCTAAGAACAGTTATATTGGAGAACGTTTCTCAACGGAATTACGGTAGGAATTGATAATAAAAACTTCGTTTTTACTCTATTACACTTAGACTTAAAATTTGTCTTGCATGATTATGGAGTAGAGTTCCACCAAAAATTGGTTACGCGGAAATCCACTTGGTTATAGGGTACGAAGGTACAAACATCCTTCTATACTTCAATTTTTAAAATTTTTAGAAAATACAAATTAGAAGTCCTGTTCTTTTTTTATGTAGAGAGTTACAGGTATATTATGTATATATATATATATATATATATATAATCAGTATATATTTATAAAACGTCATGAAATACCCAGCGAAGCGGGCGGGTAACGGTTAGTACAAGGGGTGATCAAATGAAAAGGTACGAAACGACATAAAAATGAAACAGTTAAATATTTGCATATTCCGCCAAGGGAGAATGTAGCGAGACATCTCGGGATGCCATTGGAGACTCTGACTGGGATCGGATCATGCGCGGGTGCCCGCATGCGCAGGAGAGCAAAAGCTCTTATAAAAAGCGGCGTCCAAATGATGGGAGCACAGAATGACTCGAGCACAGAAAAAGCATTAACTCCGATGTGTACTGTGAGACACTCCGACGCCTACGCAGGTCCATCAAGAACAAAAGACCGGGGCTGCTCACGGAGGGTGTGGTTCTGCTCCATGATAACGCGCGTCCACACGTCTCCAGAGTCACACAAATGGAACTGGACAAGTTCCAATGGGAGACGTTGGACCATCCGTCCTACAGTTCGGACATGTCACCCTGCGATTTCCATGTGTTTGGTCCACTGAAGAAACACCTGAAAGGAAAGCGCTTCAACTCGGACGACGTACTCAAGGACACTGTGAAGGACTGGGTCTCGTCACAGCCACAGGAATTCTGGGAACAAGGAATCCTGCGGCTTGTTCATCAGTGGGATCGTTGTGCTCAGGCCTATGGTGTATATTTTGAATAAAGTCTACATTTGTACCTACCGTGTCGTTTCGTACCTTTTCATTTGATCACCCCTTGTATATATATGTGTGTGTTTTGTAGCAATTTTTAAATTCCCTTTTTTTTCTCCTTGATCTTTATATCTATGGTTGGGCATGGTACGCTCTTGAAAAAATAACGGATTGCTTTAAATATGTTACTAGTTTGAGTAGTGATGTTAAGGCTACACAGTGCCCTTTTAAAGACAGTAATATTGAAAGTAATTTGTGTTTTCTTTTTAGATTATTATATTAAATTTATTCTTCAAATAAAAAAATTTTTACCGGTCTTAATTTTAAAAATTACAAATTTTTCTTGTAAAATACTCAATTTTTAAAGTTTTTTAGTTATTTTCAGTGATTTCTGTTTCTTAAGATTATTGAGAACAAAAGTTAGTATGGAATTGAACATTTCAAACTAATATTCCCTACTAAAAATTCCTTGTTGAATTTTAATAATTATTTTTACAGCTATGGAAAATATATCAAATTTTTTTAAAACTATTAATTTAAGATTTTTAGAAAAAATAACTAGTGCTCTCAGTATGGATTTCGGTCTAACTTTTAAAGAACATATATATATATAAATTCTACAAAATTTTTTCAATATTATCTTGAACAGAAAAAATCCTTGGGAGAAATATATCCTCAAATTGAAAAGTCTGAGAAAAAGTTAGTTTCTAAAGGCATGAAACAAAAATTAATGCCTCTAAAGATCTAATTAAAAAAAATGTTTTTATCCAAATTATGTACACTGTATCAAAACACTACTTTAATTAAATATGTTATATGAGGATATATTTTTTTTATATTTAAAATATGTTTTACATAAAATTGATAGCATTTGTTATATATACGATGACAGAGATTACTCAGCCTAATCTTATCATGATGCTTTCAAAAAAGTTTTGAAACACTTATAAAAATAATAATGATACAAACTGAAATTAGAAACCCCCAGGTTTGTACGTATAACATCTTTTTCTCAGTTTTAAGTCGGTGCAATTTAAAAAGTTTGATTTTTATTACATGACTTGAAATTATTTTACTATAGTGTTATAATAAATTTTGTAATATCATAGATAAATTCAGTTATATTTGTGTATACGGAATACTTGAACTCAATCAAGTCTCATTGTAGTATCAGCTGAAAAAAGGCTGATTTTAAGTCATATAATTTTCAGTAGTATTCCATCTCTTCGAAATATTGTCTTTTAGTAACACAAGAATGTTTTGAGCCCGGCAATTTCTCAATAGGAAAAAATTAATGAAAGCAAAAAAAGCTTCTAAGGTTTTTAACTATGTGTAAAAACACAAATATTGCTCTTTAAATACTAAACCTCGAAACGTAACTGAACAGAAACGATTTTAGTAGTAAGAGTTAATAGCCATTTCACTGAACGAACCGATTATTCTCCCAAATATCTCTCTTTATATACAAAAAAAATTTCATGATGCTGTAAAAAATTTATTTCAAGGTTTTTTTAAAGGTGAAGTTAACAAAAGAAACTACATCTTTTTTACAGAATGGAGCAAACTCAGTTTGGACAAATTTACTTTATGATAGGGAGCTTGCATGAACGTGCAAAAATA